>CABFOV010001870.1:28882-46649 GCA_902141375.1 Timema poppense | reverse complement strand
GGGGGGGGGGGGGGGGGGGGACCTAAAACCTGGTACTTCTGTATAAATATGAAGAGGTTGGAGTGGATTATCCTGATCTTCAAGAATTATTTCATCCCTATAGGAATCACTAGTATTCACACTCCTGTTATCAATGTCAGCTTACACTCCTACTTGTTCCGATCTTTCACTTTCACTAGAATATAATTCCTGTTCAGTTTCATTATTTAAAAATTCAAAATCATTGCTTTTGTAGCGTGTTTTACTATTTACAAATTATATATATATTTACACTTATGAGTACAAACATTGGTACAACTATCATACATCAATATATACACATACAATACTTGGTCACCGTGTCCACGTCTCTAGTATAACACGACCAGTCCCAAACACACTCACAGGAAGACTACTTTGCTACCTGGCTATTTGCATCTGTCACCACCAGTCCAGTTACAGAGGTGGGTACGCTCACTGCATTCGCAAAATGGTCACTACAGCTATCCGTTACACTTTCATAATCACTAACAAATTGACCACTCTCACTTGAGCTATCAATAAATATTGCAAGTATTTCTGCATCTTGAATCACAGCTTTCCTCTTAGTAGCCATGTTTACAAACAAGGCCAAAGCTAAAACTCATAAAGTAAAAAGTTATAAAATAATGTTCATGTTCGAAATATCAAAACTCTAAGTGCAAATACAATAAAAGTAGCTTGAACATATGATAATGCAGTGGAAATAAAATCTACCCTAACTGTTGACTTAATACTGAACTAAGGGCTTGAAAACATGAGATCGCTGTGAGCGATGCTGGCAATTTTAACAAATATTTCGCGGATTGCTCTGAGCGACAGTGGCACTCAAAGCGTTAATATCCAAACTGTACTTACTTCCTGGATGTGTTTTAACAACAACCATCCAATGAAGGCGGTGTAAGCTTTGAAAGTAATAGAACTTAGTTGACTGCTACTTATTCAAACTTAGTCGAGCGATTAGACATATATTATTGAAAATGGATGTAGTTATATTTGAAAGGGACTTAAGCCATTATGCCATTCAAAATTCGTGGCAGGTATGAAAATGAAGTTAACCAATATTTATTGAAAAGTCAATATTGTTTGGCCATTTGTTAATTGGTGTTTATAATTATTATGGCTCATCTACAATCATACATAACCTTTTGTCATAAGAACAGCTGTAAGATGTGTTGGCATATTTTTTAATAAGAAAGATTGTCTACAATAAGCTGTTTTAAGACATAATTTCAACCAATAGTAATTAAGAAAGGTAATAAAAAAATATACCAAAATGTGTCAAGCTATAGAACATTAGATGGCAGACAATATTGAGATTATGTATCCAACAAGCAGTCACTACCAGTTATAGATGAGCCTTTATAAACACCACCATTAAATAATACATATTATATTAAAAAATCCCATAGCTGACGTTTGCATTTCACTGTTTTGAAATATATGTATTAATTTAATTTTACAAATTATTGAACCCTTCATGTAAACTGTCTTATTATACATTTCCTAAACTCCCTGTACTCCTACTCTTTCCCAGATAACTTCATTTCTAATCTTATTTCTCCTCACAAACTTCATTCCCATGGCCTCCACTTTCCTAATCTCTCTAACATTCACTGTCCTTGTTTCTGCTGCATATGTTACAACAGTTCACAAATAAAACACAACCAAACACATAGGCTAATTATGTAATTTTCGAGGAATAGAGTAAAACACAGATTGGACTTTGGCAGGGGGACTAATGTACCTCGAAAATTACATAAATATGTGTTTTGTTGTGAACTTTTGAAGACTACAGCTTTCTGGTGTGTAGGCCTTGACCTTCTTTCCTCCTTTCAATGTTTAATTGAATACAGCTGTTTGCCGCCATTTTTACTATTACAAATATTAGTAGGGTATTCAAATAAATACAAATATAAAATTATAAAAACAAATAATCCTTAATGAATTGAATGGCTACCTTAACGACTTGCATAAATTGTTTGAGTAAAACCTTCATCTCTGAAGTACCTACAATCATTATTACATAGTGCACAAGAGCACATGTTTGCACAAAAAATGAAAACATTTGACATAGAAAATAATTGGTAGATTGCTTAAAATAATTGCTTTGGCTTGGATTTATTATATAGAATTGTCCATATTGTCTAAACATTAGATACAAGCTGAATATAATAAAATATTTATCAGAAGATTTTCTACTTGAAATACATATAGAACTGTTTTGTTTTATAATTAGTATTGCATTAAAATAATTACGGAGATACCAACCTATGAAAAGACTTATCTTTAGTCAATGTTAAAAGTAAAACATGGTTATTCCTTAATATAATTATCACAATATATTTGTAAACTCTCTTTTACCTCCCATTTTTCTCTTTTATTTAAATTTTTTTGCTTGGTAGACATTTTAGGTTCTCTAGAAAATAATTGTGTAAACACATTCAAAATAATTACCCTATAAAAATACAAAACCAAGTTGTTTTGTCACAATATTGATTAAAATGTCAACATTCCAACATTAATAGCCTACATATTTTTTAAATATGTTCTGTTTAGGCTTAACCACAACTGAAATAAATAACCCTTTAAGCTTCACATCAAAATAAAATGTGTAATCATTTGGCAAGGTTTTAAGAAAAAATTACTATAAAAACAATGGAATTTTGTTTTAAACTGCATCAACAACTAATATACCTCCTATTTGGCTATTATTGTTGTGTAATAGACCATTGTTAAGGTTTGGTACAGCCACAATGAAAATAATAAATTTAATAAATCATTTGTTTTCATTACATAAATTTTGAGAGCATGCCAAATGATGTAAATTGTAAGAGTATAGTGCCAAGATGAATCAAAATAGTTAACAAAATAAAACTGGTATATAAACATTGTGTCAAATAGATTTATATTAAAGATAATAGGAACACGAAAGATATTTTCCATGTATTTTTTATCGGCGATCCACCCAAATATTACACATGGATACTAGTCATAGCTTTAATGTTATATTATTAATTAAAATTTACTTAATTTTCCCTTTGTTTTGATATTTAATCTCTTGTAAAATGTAAATAATTGTCTTAGAAGAAATATTTCTCGGAAGAAAGTTACAAATCACCTAGCTTAGTGTATTATGTATAATAGCTAGATTAAAATCAAATACTTAAGTTTGTGTACCTATATTTAAATATTTAATTTTTGTGGTGTATAAAGTCTGATTTTTCTTAAGGAGATCGTTATTTGAAAACTGGAAACTAATGGCGGAAACATATTAACATTTTTAGTCCGTTTAGTTAGTAATATAAAGATAAACTAAACAGTAATCCATAAGAATGTATTATTGGAAACTTTTGATAATGTTTTAAACTTACTTTATAATTAATAAATCAAATAAAACACAATTCTAGAATGTCAAATTTTAATTACTTTCAATAAATGTTGGGAGTGGAACATGGGCGGGCTTCCTATAAAAAACAGGGTTTAGAAGAGGGAAGATAGAAGTGACCCTGGTGGTAAGCGACAGAAGTTTTCCGCTCATGGAATTATGTATGGTTTGATGGTGAACGGTCGAAAATAGTTACAACACCGAGGGTGAATATATAATCTTACACGCTCTAACCATATGTGGGGAAGAGATTTATTAATTTTAGGTTTAGTTAGGTTGAATCTAAGACTGTGTGTACATTTATGGTGAAGGTAAATGAAACCTTTTTAAGAGAAAAGGTGTGTGATATATCCTAGGGGTGTGCGAAGTCCACTTTTTCAATTTGAAGTTAGATAAAATATATTCTTGAAGACGAATCCAAGTCCAATTATTATTTTTTAGTTGGTTTAGGCTTGAGAAAATATATTGTGGTTATTTATATTTCATTATGCACTAAAATTACTTTGAAAATGTTTAATTGCACAATTGTTTGTATATTTGGTTTAAATCTTATAAATTAAGTTATTATATTAACCCATTTCCTGGTGTGTGTTTAGCACAGCGATCTACACAGGCCCGGCAACCATTTTTATACTCGTATACTCTTACAGTGTTGCCAACCCTACTACCCTAAAAATCAGTTGCAATAGCCTCAAAAATTCAGTAGATTTCAGTAGATGTATTTAAAAGTTGTGATACATGATCATTATTATTTATTTTATTGAACGTAGGTGATATTACTCACATATGTTATTCCTCCTCCCTTTAACATTTTTTTTCTTTGTTGTCGACCTCAGTGGTCTTGGGGTAATGTTCTCGCCTCAGGATCCGATGTTAGTGGGTTCAAACCCGGCCGGAGTCAACGAATCTTTCTTGAGCGATAACAATCCGTAGCACACCTTCCTTCGGAGGGGAAGTAAAGCATTCAGCCCCATGTTGATTGATGTATGTAAAAGAACCCTGGGTATGTGAAAATACCTTTCCTGGCAAAATTAGTAGGTCTTTTTACTCTCGCTCATAGAAGTTATCGTGAGCTGATATAATAAGTAGGTCCGAAAAGTGCACGTAAAATACCGTACCTAAAATAAATTACAATAAAAAAAATCTTGTCTATGACCAATGCTTCATGCTTTAAGTGTTTGGAAGTACGTGCTACACTATCTAGAGAAAATAAGCTGTTACAAATTGTGTGTTTAAAAGTGAGTGGATTTCTTCAGACTAGTGTAGTAGCGCCTTCCTGTCTATTCACTGTGACAGCCAAATTCTTGGAAGAGGGCTAAGTTTACAGTTATTATAGTACAATTTCTTTTTTAAAGTTGTCAAGCTACAAAGCTGAGTAGAAGCTTTCCCCTCCCCCTCCTTTCCCACCCACCGCAACATTTCAAAGAGCAATGAGTGAAGTTGACAACATACGAACATATCAGTAGATTTGTTAATTTTATTTGAATTAATCAGTAGATCAGTAGAAAAGTTAAAAATCAGTAGGGTTGGCAACACTGTACTTTTATCCGACACACATTCTCGCTACTCACTTATTTTTTCATTTAATGCTTTGTTCATGGTCATGGTATGGTATTGGACTGGTAGCACCATCTATTAGCTTCAATATTAAATATTCAGACTGGCTAAAAGTACAGTGGTTCATTGATAGATAGCATTACAGTGACTTATTGCAATGGAACATCAATTCACACCCACAACAGGGAATATTCGGGCAAGACGTTCAATGCCTGCGCCAGGGAATGGCTTAAGATTTCAGAATTTTCCCATATGAATATTGATCTGTAATGTACAAAAACTGCTCAGAATGGCATTAATTGAACATAAATTGAGTATTAATTATTGTAAACATTCTTATGAAAACTTGTGTTTTTCTCCATTTTTCTAATAGTTGACATTCAAAAAGTTATAAGCAGGATTCATAGAGAGAGCAGCATAAAACAATGACAAGTTATCTAGGATCTACATTTATTTATTTCTAATAAAAATCGACATTTTTTAAGTGGTCTAGCTTTATTAGAACAGTGTGTAGATCCAAAGGTACAAAACATGAGATAAAAGTATTGTTAGTATAACTTTTTGATAAATCTCTTCTTTCAATAAGAAACGCTGAAAGTACTAGTTTAAAGTAGTATGACATTAAGTGTTTGCTTAAATATCATTAAAAAAAATTTGTTTTGAAATATACAGATAATGTATAGCTGGTCTTTTGTTTTTTGATCTCTCTTGTTATTTACCTATCAAGGAATGTCCTTTTATGGAGAATATAGTGTAGGAGAGATATTAAATTAAGTAATATTTAACCTGTCTGTAAATATTTGAAATAAAAATATGTTAGTAATGTAAATAATGGGTTGATGTGACACTGTGAATTCCTTTTATAAGCATGTATTATTATGACAACATGTGCACAGTTATAAAAAAATATATCCTTACAGTATTTAGGGTAAACAGAACTTCAAATCTCATTTAAAAAAACAAGAATGGGCTTATATATTTGTGTAAATTTGTCTTGCTTGAACAATTCCTTAGTAGTTTTTATAAGAAAGAAAAAAACGTACCTCTTTTTTGAAATTTCATAACTGATCTATTCATGTATTGGTAATATAATTGCTGATATAGCATTTCAGTGTATGTGTTCTGTTTATATTTGGTTGTAAATATATATTTCATAAATTAAAAAATACATTTTATTTATTATAGCGCATAATGACCTGTTTTAGGGACATATACTTCTATGAACAAGGTATACCAAATCTTATGCTATGTTAAGAAAAATGTCTCACTTTTGGGGGTGATTATGTTTAAAAAGTAGATAAGGTTTAGAATTAAATAAAAATAAAATTTCTCCTTTAATCTCTTCTATTCTTCTTTCACTTGTATACTTTCTGTTATCCGCTCCTCCCATCTCTTCCTTTGTCTCCCTTGCAGTGTTTTCCATCCTCATTACATGTCCATGCCTCATTCTTACTTACTTTACTATATCATGCACATCTCTTGCCCAAAGATAATAATTTCTAGTTCTATTAGTTTTGCTGGCAGCTAGTATGTTTCTCAAACTTTCTTATTTCTCTTACGTCCTATGTCCAGGTTATGCCGTATACGTAGCTATGGGTATGAGCAAAGTACGCCTTATACAGCTCTTAATAACACTTGTTGGGTACGACTCTTTTCCATGGCTGATATCTTACCCTCCCTCTGCTGCTCTCTTCATATTAGATTTTCTCCACTCCCAGAATTCACCCTAATTACACTTCCAATATACTTTATACACTTAACAACTACTTTAAAATCTACTTGACATGGCTTTACAACTTTTTTAGTCCTTATCCTAAAATTGTTTATCACTGCAAACTGCAAGCGAAAAGATCCAAGAGGAATTAGGACAAAGGATATGTAAGACTGGACAATTCTACCATGTGATGGCGATGGAATATATTAAAAGAGGTCAAAACTTTGTGATATATAAGGCATATTATCACCCAATATTTACATATGACTCTGAAACCTGGACATGGACGAAGAGAAATTTAATTAGATTGCAGGCAGCACAGATGAGGTTCCTAAGAGGCATTAATGTAACACGATGAGATAAGGAATGAAATAATTAGGGATATTTTAAAAGTTATACCATTAGAAGACACTTAAAAGAGAAAAAAAGTTACTGTGGTTAGTTCATGTGATGAAAATGGAGGACATAATGCCTAAGAAAGCCTTACAGAACAAAGAGGAGTTAATAGTCTCTGGTACCACTTCACTCTCGTTTCTCCTGCTGCTGTTATAACTTAATAAAAGTCCACCTACTTTGGGTGTCTTTCTCAAATACTCATCCTTTCCTAAATAGCTTCTACCCACTCAAACCACCTTCCCACCCATCATTCTGACCTCCTCTATTTTACACCTTTCTCATTGGCCTCGCCTGACTTTACATCACTCTTGCTACCATCCACATCTGTCTGCAGCGTGCAACACTCTTATCCATTCTTCCATCCATGCTTTTCTCCTTTCTCTTAATATTCTCTCCTGCTTGTACTTATACTCTGACTCTCTTGTTATTTTTGTAAACCAGTCTCTAAATGCTCTTGTTATTTGCATTTACTGCTTCCTTTACCTAATCATTCCAACACGAGGATCCTTCAATCTCTTCTTTTAACTTGTTCTTTCATCTACATCTCCTGCCACTTCTATCAAGCACGCTTTACACCTTTGCCATTCCTTCTCTTCTCCCTATATTTTGTCTTTGATAGTGCCCCTTTACATTTGTTTAGAGAACACTCTCTTCTCATCTTTACTTAGCTTTCATAGTCTTATTATGTTTTCTTAGTTCATTGTTTAACATCCCCTCCTCAATGATCTCATGTCTTCTACCAGCAATTTATGATCCCCGTCTAGAGATACAATTGGTATAAATTGTTTGTTGTACACACTTTGCTTACCTTTCCCCCAACTTTGTCTCACTCACTTTTCCAGCAAATTCAGCATCCTCTCCATTATATTGATAATTTACTGACTTATTTTTCTCCCTTTTCCCCGCTATTGGTGTCCTTTATATCCAATCTCTTTGCTTTTCTTACATTCTATTTACCATGAAATATAACAGTCTTACCTTTACTTACTATGACTACAACTTGTAAATGTACGCTATTGTGGAGCAATGCACACTAAACTTGCTACCTTTCAGGATACCTGGTGTAGTGCATAAGTATAATCAAATTTTCATAGGATGAATCTTATTTAACAATTGGTGACCTGGCAGTCTAGGGGTAAGGTGTCAGACTTCTGTGCTGGCGGCCGGGGTTCAATCCTCGGCCGCGGCAAAGATTTATCTGATTACCAAACCTTTCCTTCACCTCTGACAAGACATCTTGTGAATGTGGGGAATGCCAGGCCTCCACCGTGGTTCGGATTCCACGTTAAACTGTAGGTCCTTCATTTCATCTCAAAATCACCCTACCATTACACATTAGCGTAAGTGCGTATAACCCGAACGGGTAGTAAGACGCGGTGTAATAATAATGATGATATTTAACAACTCCTAGAACTACTTTCATGTATTTATAAGTCAAGTAATATGATCTGAAAATGTCACTTTTGACAGATACTATGAATATCTTTAAAACAATACTAATAAAAAATAATTTCTTAATGCTGGACGCAAAAAAATGTTAGTATTTTATGAACAGCAAGTCCTATGAAAACTGTATCATGTAAAATTATTTGGAACTCAAGGAAATGAATATTGAAATGAGTGTTGATAGAATGTGTGATTATGCAATAGATATTTTATACAAGTACTAAAAAATGCACAGAAACACATTATTGCTTGAAGTTTTTAAGATTATAGAAGCTTTTGTGACTATATTATGACAGCCAAGATATCAAACCAGGAACAGAATTAGTTTGAAATTCTTCAGTAGGCGTCAAAAAAAATAAAGATACATGGAAAATAAAGGGCTATTCAGATCTCCAGGTTAAAAAATAGTACAGTTTGTATACTATACACAGTGGCAAAACAATTATTTTCATGTAATGAACTTGGGATCATAAACGGCAAATGGTGGCACTATGAGACGCTAAAAGTTGGTGCTGTATTCACCTTGTAGGCAACACATGTAGCATGCCACCCAACACAGTTACCCCCACCACTTCCTTCCCTGACACACATGATGCTGCCAGCCCACCACTTACACTTCCCCAGTCAAGATGCTTCTTCGCTAGAGATGTAAGGAGAATTTAATTTGGGTATGGTGGGGTTTCAAAATTTTAATTCTATGACATGATGCTAAGACTTATTATTAAACCCTAAGAAATAAAAACATTGTTATTTCATATAGATAGTAGTGGTGGAATTTTATTTGTCTAAGAGGGGTCAGGGGAGAGGGGTAAACTAACAAAAAAGTTCTTTTAGGGACTTTATACCCTCTCTCCCAGCTATTTTTAGAAAATTGGACACCCATAGAAGCTATAAATGGAGAAGTCCTTAAGGAAATTTTTGAAAAATGTTGATTCTAAACGTTATTTTAAAAAGTGCTCACCAGAATTGTTTTTATAAATTAGATTCCTTAGCATCTATTTGAAGTAGTCCTCACACATTTTTATTTTTATTTGAAAATTGAATCTTTTTAGAAGCTATTTGGAGTGGCCTGTTAAAAGTTTTTTTTTTAAATCAGACCCCTTTAGAAGCCATCAAGCCTAAACATTTTTGGAAAATCAAATGCTTCTATAAACTATTTGGAGTGCTCCTTCCATGGCATATAAGTTATTTAAAGTTGCATACAAGGCCATCTTTAATCTTAGAATTAAAAATCTCGAGGTGAGTACGGGCCGAGGGTTTAAGTCAGGGTCAAATGTCATATCTTTGAAAGAAACATTAATTCATTATTGGTACCGATTATCAGGCAATTTAATTAATGATTGTTACTAGTATTAATTTACACCTGACTAAACTTGCTATGTGCCAAAGATTTATAAGCTGCCTACCTCACAAGTGCATACAGCGCCAACTTTGACGTATAAAATACATTGCTACTTTTTAAATAGACTATCTTTATTCAATTATTTAATAGTACATACATATAAACCCAATGACAATGGAGTAGGCAAGAAACTGTGTATATAGCTCAAAAATCAACAACTTATTACTTAGAGACTCAACCTGGAGTTGTGGGGATATCTTTTGGCAGGACTATCCCACACATTTTGAAAACCGATAGCATCCGGATCCCCACCGGCCTTGCACTACGCAATTTGGTTTCATACAAGACTCGGTTGGGTGGATGGAACACAGGACGGTAGGCAACATGCTTTGGCATACAATGCAGTTTCGACTCGTAAGATGCCAGAATATAGGACAACCGATAAGTAAGAAGGGGCTCACCGACTTTGGCATAGATGCTAGCGACTGGACTGTTACGAAAAGCACCAGAAGCCAGTCGTATGCCAGCATGGTGGACACTATCTAGCATCTTTAATGCCAAAGGTCTTGCCAAACCGTAAACAAGTTTCGATCTTACCAATGCCCTATAGAGGCGCATCAAGGTTTTCCTATCAGCACCCCAAGAACGACCAATAACCAATTTAAGAAAATTAAGTTCTTTTACACATATAGCTTTCAGGTCTTTGATGTGGGTGATTCAAGTTAATTTAAAATCACATAAATGTCCCAGGAACCTTACGGTCTCTGAGACTGGTAAAATAACGTGGTTAATTAAAATATTGGGGGCTGGCTGTAATCCTCGTAATTTATGAAAGTAGACAATCGTCATCTTGGCTGAAGAGAAGTGGAAGCTGTGACGCGATGCCCACGTCCAAAGATTATCGACAGCTAGTTGCATCTGCCGTTCAGCCCTGTGGAGACTCGATGAACTGCAATAAATTGCGTATTCATCCACGAAAAGGTATGAACGGACAGGTAGGCGTACTTTGTCCACAATGCTATTTATTGCGATGGCGAACATACAGCTCAGAGTACTGCCCTGAGGCACCCCATTTTCTTGAATAAAATCATCATATAAGGTGTTGTTTAACCTGACCCGAATGTGTCTATCTGACATAAAATTATCAATAAAAACCGGGAGGTTTCCCGGAACTCCGAATTAAAAAGAGTCTTTAAAATGCCGTACCACCAGGTCGTGTCGTACGCCTTTTCCAAATCAAAGAAGACAGCCAATAGGTGCTGTTTGTGGAGTAAGGCGTCACGAACTGCTGTCTCAAGTCAAACAAGATGATCCAACGTAGATCGGTTACGGCGGAAATCATATTAAATATCAGATAGTGGAATATGGGATTCTAAATACCATATAAATCTTTTACTAATTATTTTCTCTAATATTTTGCATAAACAACTAGTTAAGGCTATAGGTCTAGGCTATAAATAATTGGCTCTAATTTATCCTTGCCACTTTTATATATAGGGATAACGGTTGCTTGCTTCCACAGTGTTGGGAAATGACGATATTCCCAAACACTATTGTAGAGGCTAAGAGGAACGCCCATCCGGTAGGGGGCGGTTAACGCAACATTTCATAATGAATATCATCAGGGCTGGAAGCTGTGCTGCCCACCTGGGACAGGTCGTGAGTCAGTTCATCTAGACCAAAATCAATAGTATGGCGCTCGATGCTCCGCTTATGTACTGCGAACTCGTTAGTGTAGCTCGCAGTACTAGAAATCACGGTAAACATCGAGCCCAATCCATTAACGACCTTCACAGGGGAGGAAACAAGCGAACCTTTAGACTTGAGGGCAGGTATATTATTAATGAAATTTTTGATACTACGTAATTTACGAATATTGTCTCAAACCTTAGATGTGGGAGTGGAGAATGTAAGGTTAGAAATAAACTGTCTCCAAGACTCTCTTATTTCTTTCTCGAATGACACGGTGAGCTCAAGCACGTAGAATCCGGAATGATTCCAGATTCTCCAAATTAGAACGTGATGAAAGAGACATAGTGCCCTTCGACAATAAGAAATAGCCAACCGACACTCTTCGTTTAACCAAGGAACAGGACGGTGGAGCGGATTTGGCGAGGATCTAGGGATGGAATCCCTCGCCACCACGATGACCATCGAAGTAAAATGCCCAGCCTTAAAATCGACGTCAGGGGAATGAGGTTCATCATATTTGGTGAGTTCAGGGAAATTATCCCAGTCAGCACGTTTAAGCATCCATTGGGGTAGCCGTGCTGTACTGGAAGGATATTGAAGTGGTGAAAGCAGAATGGAAAAATGATCGCTGCCACATAGGTTCTTTTCCTTTACAAAATGATGGCTGACATCAATAAGTTTGGTGCGTTCTTGATATGCACCATATTCAAAGCCAAGTTCAAGGCACCTTGGTTGTGTATATGGGTAGTAGAGTTGGTTCTGTCCGGTCGCAAAGTTCCCGACTTAAGCCTTGGAGCCATAGCGCCTCTTGTGGAACAGCAGACTTAGCTATTTACTCTGATTTTCTCATTGAGAGAGCAATGATGGCTTGGCTTTTTATGTTTCGCGAGATCTGCGAGATATTTTTAAGACATATATAACCCATTACAGATCGCTTCTCATCCAGATAACTATAGCCCAATCTACATCACAGTATCCCACACAGTCCGGGGTGTCTGGAGCAGTTTTGTCATTGAACACAAATTTCCAATCGATGGCCCCCTCCAGGTATCTGAGTATGCGTTTCACTGCAGCCCAGTGTGCTGATCCTGGAGTATGGTTGAAGTGACTCAGAAAACTAACAGCGTAGCCCAAGTGTGGCCTGGATATCCGCGCAGTAAACAGCAAATCTCGAATAGAGTATAGCTTCCATCTTTATTTATCTTCTATTGAATAAGTATACATTCGTGTTAACGGCTTCTGACCAAAAACTATTTGTAAGACCAGATTCAATTAATAAGCAGCTAGTTCGGGAATCACTTTTTTCAAATGGCAAGCGGCGATTCTAGCCCTAAACACATACCTCACAAACACAACTTGATGGTTCTTGATTAAAATATCTATACCATAAGCCGAACCTCCCTCAAACTAGAATAATTTACATACGCAAGGCACCTGTGCCACATATTCTCACTCTATCTTTGTACAGATTGACATATTTTAACTGAACCTTTACTCTAATATGGTGATGTTGGTGATGGTACAAATCTAAACAAATTATACTTATGAATTTCTTTCACAATCCCTTCTTTGCTGTTACTTCCAAATCAAAATATACATCATTGCCCCTGTTTACAATTTGACATATTGACAAAAGATTAGTTTTCAAATTAGAGACGAAGTAAACATTGTTTACCATAATATTTGAAGGTCCGTTTGAAACTATCACTGGTAAGTCAATATCACCAATACTATCAGTAACCATCTCGTGGTAATTGGCAGTAGTAATGGTTAAGGAAGCAGATTTCCTCTCGTCCTTGGGAATGTCACGATAATTAGTCATGAAGGCCGAGCAACCGGAATCTAACTATCAAGAATAATTATTTGCCGATGTGTTAGAGGAAAAATATGTTAACGAAGCCTTATTCTATTTGTAAAATGTCTTATCTGTGCAGCATTTTACATAATGCCCAACAATACAAAACTATTCTGAGGTTGTGGTCCATTATCCCCTCCTTTGCATATGAAATCCTTCACGGTACTACCAGAATTATATATAACATGATTTTTAAACCCATGATCATGGGTTTTATTCATCGGGCAACCCTGTCAACAAACTCGTTTCCACCTATTCATTATTTCAAATTTAAGGCAATATTAGATAACTTATGGGTGATTGTCATGATTTTATTAACATAATTCTATACTGATCAGCTATTATTAAATATTGTGGTAGTAAGGATAAGCAAAAGGCCCAGTAGGAGTGTTCACAGGGTAGTAACGCACAATTCAAAGAGTCTACCTAGTGGGTTCTACTTAACCTCTCGCCAGATCAGGTGCAGACAAGAGACAGGACTATGACACATGAAAGTTGTAATGATATCGATTTTTTCTGTCTTTTTAATATTCGAGATCATATTTTAAAATAAATATATTAATATTTCTTCTTTTCAAATTAATAAAGTAAACTCATCCTTTCTATACATTCGGCCATGTTTCTTTTTCTTTTATTTTAACTGCACGTGTCAGAAACAAGGTTTTTACTTCCGTGTTGTAATGCGCAGTAAATAAATAGCAGGTGCAGAGAAGCGCGTCTGTTTTCTTAAATGCGCGATAATTAAAAACTAACCCTATTGGTTGATGGAAAGAAAGCAAGGAGTGGTCTGGGTTCGAGGGTGTGAACTACGGGGTCCACACGGTTCGACTCGAGAGGACGCTAGCTAGGTAGAGAGGTCATTCTACTCTTCTACGGCAGACGAGAGAGATGTGTATTACCTTGCGCGTCCTCTCTACTCTTCTTCGGCAGACGAGAAAGATGTGTAATACATTGCAGCATCAATCTCGTATAGTTTAATAATGTAGCTTGGTTGTGTTTATAATTACGGTCAAGGTGTTATCACCTAAAATGGTTTTCATTCTTTTTTCAAACAACAGTCATATGTAATATTATACCATTAAAGTCTATACAAAAGTATCTACTTCCAAAAACATTTATTTTTAATATAAATATTCTTCAAACCAAAGTGAAGTTAGTATATTAAAATGGCGCTCAACGTGAAGGCATTCCAGTGTACGTCACAATTGGCGTACTCAACGAGGGGCAGTATTTAAGGCTTTTACAATTGGCTTTCCAATGTGGGGCATCCAGCTTCAGTCTTTTACAAAGTTTGCTGTGCAGACGTATCTGGAGGATTAAGATCTATGGGAATGTGTTACAGATATAGTTGTAAAGAAAGCTATACAAGCTCCGTCTAAAATAACTCTCTTGGTAGAATCTATAAATTTTGTGCACGTGCAGTCAACAAAAATTTCTAAGGAAGCATGGAATAACCTAGCTGGTGTTTTACAAGACACGAGATTAACAAGACGTGTGTATCCGCTTCGGTGGCTGCGTGGTCTAACACACTACTCTCTGAGTAGATTAGACTTCTGTTGACAGGGAGATCGAGGTTTGAATCTCCGTCGGGTGTAGGCCCCCTACCGAGGGTGGTTTTTCCAAAATGGTTATACACTCTCCCTCCACGCATATGTGGGTACACTTCCCCTGTATATAACCTTCCTAATCCCTAAACCATTAGTGTAATTAGTACATAAGTGTATAACCCAAACGGATAGTAAAACGTAGTGCTAAATAAAATAAAAACAAGCGGTGTAGGCCTTTTCATCATCAACTGTGGCTGAGTCAGCTTAGTAAAATGCTTTCATCTTTCTCTATCCTTCTACCACTTCTCCTTTAATTTCTTCCATTCTTATCCTCTCACTTGAATAATTTCTGTTATCTGCTCTTCCCATCCCTTTTTTGACCTCCCCTCCGGTCTTTTTCTCACATACTACATTTCCAACATTTTCTTTGGCATCCTCTTTTTTCTATCCTCATTACATGCCCATACCATCTCAGTCCTGCTTCCTCTACTATCTTATGTACTCCATGTGCGCTCACTTTTTCTCGAATAGCTTCATTTTAAATCTTGTTTCTTCTCGTGACAGCTAGCATGCTCCTCACTAACTTCATACCAATGGTCTCCCCTTTCCTAGTCTCTCTTACATTCAATGTTCATGTTTCTGCTGCATGTGTAACAATTTGTGTACAAAGTACGCCCTGTACAAAAATTTCTTACAGGTCAAGGACACTTCTCTTCTCCATGGTAGGTCTCTTAAACACCCATAGAACAAATCTCCCTGCTTTCCTCTTCTCATTAAATCCTCTCTACTTCCACCTTTTGCATCAATAACACTTCCAAAATATTTTACTATTTGTACTGTTCTCATCTCCTTTCCATCCATATTTATAGCTTTACTAGGTCTTATTCTCTTCCTTGTTATTACCATCACTTCACACTTTGTCATACTAGATTTCATTCCATAATCTTTCATTTCCTCATTCTATTCCTATAACTGTTCCTGTCCTTCCTCTTCCTGCTCCTTCCATACCCTTAAGTCATCAGCAAACATCACATCATGGCTTTCATCAGTTCTTCCCCCGAGTTTTCCCGTCACTTCATTCATGATCATTTCCATTACCATTACAAATAATAAATATGAGAGGGCGCTCCCATGCGTCACTCAATTTTTTTATTTGGAACCACTTCCTCCTTCCACTCTCCATCTTAACTCACCTCCTGATACCTCATACATGCTTTCAATTCTCACGAAAACTTCTATTTAAACTGCGGACTCGTCCATCAAACTCTTATTCATTTCAATTGGGTCCATATAGAAAATATCTATCTAACACGAACCATGTAGTATCGCTTCCGAGTGTTGGCAGCCCTGATGCAACCCGTTTCAATAACCAGTAGCAGCGTTTTCTATGAGTAGCTGTGAACTGTATAGTATATTCAAAATGTGTGATATAAATGACTACATTTTAAATTCTCCAATAGGAAGGATAATTTTAACAGTGTGTAATAAAGGTGTTCACAAATTAAACCAAGAAGGTGGTATTGGTGATGAGAACTTTAATCCAAACCAAGGGTAAGCCACAAAGCACAAAGGTTAATAACACCTGTATGGGTAATCACACTATTATTTTTCTATTGTACACTCTTATCTAATATATAGGCCTATTTGGATATTATGCTTCTACATAAAGTAAATATTTATTATTCATGCGTACAAAATAAAACAAACTTAAAAGTAGGTTTACTTTCATATTAAAACTATGTCATTTCAAGGTACTAAGGTTCACTTAAAATACATAATGAAATTTTGTAAACTCCGGAACAAAGTTATTTTAAAATAATATTGCTAACATTTATACCGGGATCACGATCAACTTAATGTAACATTAACTTAACGTATGTGTGATCACGATTCCTCTAACTAAACAACTCGAGCTAAACATCTTCATTTTTCGAGTATGATTTGTGATTTGTACTAGTTGTACAGTGATGATTGGTGAATATTTACAGTTTTCAATCGGTATAGTAAATATCTATTAATACATTTTTTTGATAAATTTAGCTTTCCTATTTTAATTTAATTATCTTGTTTCAATGTCTGATCACTAGAACTTATGCTAAAGAGTAAACATTGGTCATAATACCAACAAATTAATTACTAAATAGCCCTGTTTACGTCGCTCACAATGATTGGCTGGCTAGATCACGTGATACCCTTCAAGTCACGTTCACTTAAAGCAAAAGACCTTTCAGGACATCTTACGTTAATTTAATTGCACGTCAACATTAAATTAACTGCCTCGTGATCACTTCCATTTAAACACACAAGGAGATCCTTTACGTTAAGTTACCTTTAAGTTGATTGTGATCCCGGCATAACTTACAAATTATTTCTTTGTCACTAAACTGCTATATAAACTGAAGAATATTCTGGTAGCTGAGGTAGGAGCCAGAGGTTAGGGTGCAAATTGGCGTTCTAAGTTCACTGAAAAAAGGAATGGACTTGTAAGACAGACCAACTAATAATAGGCCTAATAATAATTGACTAGGCCTACTTTATTATATTAAACTAAACCTAACTTCAAATAATGTAAACTTGTCCCCCACACCACCTTTCTCCATTAATTTCTGATGGTGGATAGGTCGAAGATTTGAATCCTAGACAGGTTTGGCATAATGATTTTTCACCCTCCCTCTTTGCAAATGGAGATCACATTTCCTATAAATTATAACTTCTCTAAATATTTCTATTTACTTTTTAAAATTTATCTTATGTATTTAATGTGCACTTTCTGAACTTACTTTTAACCTAACTTAAATCTAGAACATACTCA
>CABFOV010001869.1:71310-100995 GCA_902141375.1 Timema poppense | reverse complement strand
TGATTCTGACTTTGGAGGCAGGGAGGGCTAGGTAAGTGGTCAGCATGCTTGATTCTGACTTTGGAGGCAGGGAGGGCTAGGTGAGTGGTCAGCATGCTTGATTCTGACTTTGGAGGCATGATTCCATCTTTCTTAATAGCACTAGAAAATAAAGGATGCCTTATGTAATGTTGTCTTTAATATTTTCTTTACCTACACCTAGATTTTAGCTAGTATTTTAAGATATGATAATATTCACGTAATAAATTAATTTAAGTGAATTAATACAAACTCGATATATAACCAAATCAATCTTAAATTCAAATTAGTATGAGTTTATTTGACCATAAGTTCCTCAGAATCTATAAGAGCTTTGAGAATATAGATAAACCAAACATCTCACAATGATTAGATAAAGAACCAAGTAATAAAATAAAATAAATAACCAAAGTAGCGCAATTTATTTGAGTTTTTACTTTTTAAAGTGTGTGAATAAATTAAGCTTTTAAGTGTAACGTTTTATAATCATCAGAACATTGTTACAGAACTATCCTATTTTAATAAAGAAAAGTAATAAAATATATACATGTGTTTTTAATTTTTATTGATGGTTTTTGTTACCTCCTGGTCACACGTGTTCCTTTGAATTATGTTTCACCCCTACATAAAACATGCGTTTGTAAAGAAAAAAAATAAACCAACGTCAATTCTCTAATTGGGCAACTTGAGCCTGAATTGCACACACTCTCTTAACGAGTCAATTGGAGACACACTCCAAAATACATTTCCAAATTCCCTCTCTTGGGTGTATCCTGTTTGAGAGATTAAGAGATCTCCTAATACAGTATGAATGCAATGACGTGTCACCATTCTCTACAATCCCTTTTAAACAAATTATTGACTGGGTTCCATCATCCACCAACAACAATATGACGTATCTAAAGTCACTTTAAAAAAAACTATTATTATTATTTATATTATTGTCAGTATGTACAAACGTGTCGACACACATGGGTCATCAGTGCCTAAACAAATTATTGACTGGCTCCCATCATCTGCCATATGACCTGTCTCCAGTCTATACACTCCCATCTTAACATACTCTTAAGACTGATTCTCAGTGTTCATCATATGTCGTGTCTCTTATTCTATACAATCTCTTTTTAACATAATATTGACTAGGTCTCATCATCTCCCATATGACGTGTCTCCAATCCCTACAATATTATTATTATTAGCACCGCGTCTTACTACCCGTTCGGGTTATACGCACTTACTCTAATGTGTAATGGTAGGGTTATAGTGAGATGAAATGAAGGACCTACAGCTTAACGTGGAATCCGAACCACGGTGTAGGCCTGGCATTCCTCACATTCACGAGATGTCCCTACAATATCTTTTAAACAAATTGACTGATGCATATCGTCCACCATATGACATATCTCTAGTCCCAACAATTACTTTTAAACAAAATATTGACTGGTTTACATCGTTCAAAATATGACGTGTCTTTAGCCTCTACAATCCCTTTTTAATAAACCATTTACAGGTTTCCATTATTCAACATATGATGCGTCTCCAATACCTAAAATCCCATCTTAATAAACTTTTGACTGGCTCCTTTTGTTTAGTCTATTATTATTACGTATCTGCAGCCCCTATAATCTTTATAAAGATTGATTCGAAACTCCATGTACAATTTTTAATGGGAAATAGGGAACACTAAACAAACCCCTTTAGTTAGTAAATGTATTTCCCCAGATGTTACCCTTCGGTGATAGAGGGCGCTATTGGTAAAATAAAGGCAGAGAGTATGAATAACATTTTAACTACAGAAGTTGCTCAAAGGAGTTACTGCAAACAATAATGCATACCTGACAGCGTCGGTGCATTGATTGCCGTACATTTTCAAAGACTACCCAGATTAATTTGCAAGATACATGTCACCCATCTCAGAATCCATGACATTCTCTATGTAACAAGTACAAGGTATATTTTATGAATGATGGCGGTGAAAAATAGCCATTTAACGATCCTCCCAACAGTGCCCTCTAGCACCAAAAGGTGACGCCCGTGGACATACATTAATTAATGAAAAGTTTGTTTAAGTGTTACTAATCTCCCACTAAAGTTTTTACAGAGAGTTTCGTATCATCCTGTAGAGCACTCCTCCCATAATTACTCACCTTCTTAAAATATACTTTAGCATCATACTCCCATCGACGTCATGGTTACCAAGGGGTGTTGCGTCTTCAGTTTTCTCAACTAAAGTATGTATAAGGCATTCACGAGCTAGGTTTACCTGAATGACAGCTAGAAATGTTACTAGAAGTAATCCCTAATATATCACTACGCCAACAGCTGACATTTATCACTTTGGATGACTGTAATGAAAATAGATGGTAATATATTAATGTGATAGCTAACCACAGTAATTTAGGCCAATATTATTTATATATTTATTTGAGGTCGGACACAATTCCCCTTAAAAAATATTAACACCACTTTCACAAAAACTTCTAACGAACATAGCCTCAAAATGGCGACTGACGAATTTAAACCTTATGGTTGAACATGCCGGCAAACAAGTTTTTTACAATGATGCGGACACGCAGTTGATGAAAATACTTTATTCAGTTAAGTATTTAAAAATACGATAAAATAATCATAAAATCATGTATTGTATGTAAAAAAAAAATGACAATAATTTTCTCTTTTCCAAGTAAATACGATGACTTTATTAAAAGGTGTTGAAGTGTGCACTACATTACACAAAATCAGTAACGTTCAAAAACGAAAAATAATTATGTTTAAAATATTGTTTAGAGTTGGACAAAAAGAAATTATTTAAAAAAATGAAATAGTATGAGAAAACTTAAGTTTNATTTTCTCTTTTCCAAGTAAATACGATGACTTTATTAAAAGGTGTTGAAGTGTGCACTACATTACACAAAATCAGTAACGTTCAAAAACGAAAAATAATTATGTTTAAAATATTGTTTAGAGTTGGACAAAAAGAAATTATTTAAAAAAATGAAATAGTATGAGAAAACTTAAGTTTACGTTATTTTAAATGTAATGTATAACAGGTAATTAAAGATATTTACATTTATAACAAAACTGTGATCTTTTACAAGTGTTGGCAACCCAAAACCTAAACATATGATTTTCGAACTGTCATCCAACTAAAAACCTATCGTGAATGGAATATATACACGCCTGTCATCACCCATACGTGCCACATGACCACTCCGCCTCAGCCTCCACGACTTGATTATCCTTAATATGTATGGTGATGAATACAAACCTTTAAAATATTCATTACGTAGCTTTCTCAATTCTACTGTTTGTTCATCCTTTATAGGCCAAAAGATCTTTATCTGCACTTTGTTATCAAAATATCTCAATTTATTCCCTTGGTACTAGGTGAGAGGCGACAAATATGTTTTCTAAAACAAATATTGTTGGGAATCATCTTTAACATTTGGTATTACTAGACAAACAATTTTTCTAACGTTTTTATGAAGTTTTTGCTGATAAGTAATTGAAACCTCCATAAATATCATAGTATTATATATATATATGAACTTAGTAAAGGGAGATTCTAACGATTTTAACTTTAGATTATTTTTTTTAAACAAGCCAGTAAAAAATACCTTCATTACAAAAAGTTAAATACTCATAAATTGCTTGTACACCTTTAAGATTATCGCAAGCTCACATAGGCCTACGTACCAATGACCACAAGTTTCAAAAGATGAGACAAATAATGTATTGGGAAAAGTGACGAATCTCTCGCTGATGAGAAATAATTAGGAGTACCTAGTTTCTCGTTTATAATTTAAAAACTGATTGAAACATTTAAGATGAAAATTTGTTTTATTTTAGGCCCTACTAAAGTAAAAACATAATTAGTCAGAATCCAATTAGTTAACTGTTGGCTTCTTACATATTTTGAAGAAGTTGAAAAAGATGACAGGAGACAATTTCTTATTGTGTTTTTTTTTTTCTCCTATTATTGACTAGATGTGCGTCAGAAGGTATATACATCACTCTTTAAATACAGCTCAGACAAACATCTGTTTTCTTGAAGGATATGTCATTTGGTATAAAGTTGGAAGGGCCAAATCGATAACTGCATGTTGGGAACTTTTGTTGATTCCATTTCTCATCCAAGATTAATAAGTATTCGGATGAGTGACGTGACATACTGGACTGTCTTCGACTAAGTCAATTATTTGAAAAATGGATGAGACATGGTCTTAGTATCTAATAACTATACAAATAATGATCAATATCATTGAAGATTTACTCAAACGTTTAAAAATGTATAATTTACTATGTATCTAAGCTTGACGGTCATTAACTTTTGTTTCAAACTATGGCTGTTACTAGATTAGTAGGTGACCTGGCGGTCTAGGGGTAAGGTGTCAGACTTCTATGCTGGTGGCCGGGGTTCAATCCTCGGTCCCGGCACAGATTTATCTGATTACCAAACCCTTCCTTCACCTCTGACAAGACATCTTGTGAATGTGAGGAATGCCAGGCCTCCACCGTGGTTCGGATTCTACGTTAAACTGTAGGTCCTCCATTTCATCTCACAATCACCCTACCATTACACATTAGCGTAAGTGCGTATAAACCGAACGGGTAGTAAGACGCGGTAATAATAATAATAATAATAATAATAATAATAATAATACTAGATTAGTAAAAATGTTTGTCTTTATATAACATTTTCTTACTTACTCTATGACATTAGAAACTTGAAAGCGCATTGCCACAGAATGGTCTCTTACCAATGGGGTTGCCAGTCAATACCCTGAACACGGTTCTAGATTCTTCCATTCGCGCTGTATGTTCTGCCCACCAAAATCCACGGGACTATCCTGACAATGTCTTGTGATGAGTAAAATAGTATGGAACTCATCTCTCTTTATAAAATCTCTTCTACTCCCTAGTATCGTCCTCATCCGTTTTTAGACCAAACATTTTCCTAAGCATCTACTTTTCAAACATCTTAGATTTATTTTCGTCCAACAAGGTAAGATATCGTAATTTTACGTATTTTAATACAAGGAGGACATTTTGTCTTATGGAATCACACTTTTAGTGAACTCCAAATAATATTAGCCTTACCATATTTCCTATCATGTAAATTATAAAATATTTCCCAAACAGAATATGAACTAGGGCCTCTAGCTACTAGCCAACACACGTGAACCTAGATATTTCAGATAATACAGATGGTGAATTAATTCGACGAATTGAGTTTTAAGTTTACCTATATTTTCATAATTATTGTTTTAAACATAAATAAATCCTATTTTAATAAACCATACATCAATCAATCAATCAAATATTTGGTAACAAATTCTTAAAGATTTTATACAGGTGAATACTAAAAATTTTTCAGGAGTTCAACTCCAAGTTTAAGAGGAAAAAAAACCTCTTTGAGTAATAAATAAGCGGTCAAAATGTTTATAGTTAAAAAAAAGTAGAAGATAATGATAAGTGATAAATTAAACTAGTCATGATCATTCAAAAATATACTAAGGATGTGAAGCAATATAAAACTTGGATTTTAATACTAAACATAAATTATTATTCAACATTGTGAATATATGTACTAAAGAGTAGGCCTACATGTAGGGGTGGTCGGACAGCATAGTTTGTATCGGGTTGGCTCGTGCGGGTATTACAAAATTACACTCGGGCATGGGTAGATTCGGGTGGGCATTTCATATTAACAAACAACTTTGGCACAGGACTGTAAAATTTCACATTATAAATTTAACAGTCTAATTTTTTTATTTTTTTTAAAACCCATATAAACAGCTTTGTCACAGGCCTATTAAATTTCAAATTAAAAGTTAAATAGTCACATTTGATTGAAAAAAATTTGTAAGCTTAGCTTAAGAATTTATAGTTATTAGAGCAAATTTCGATTTTCTTTGTAAAAGTTCTGTTCCCAACAAATCTGGCTAATAATAATAATATATCAAATAAATGTAAAGAAAAATAATTTAAATTAGTTTTTTTTTCGCAAGCACAGGGACTAAAAATCTCAATGTGGAAATGTTGAATTAAGTATTTTGTTGGCATCGACAAAGAAAATTAAATCGTAAGAATCTTGATTTCACTATGTTATAGACTTGTAACCTGTGAGAAAAGGTTATCGTAGCTTTGTTGAAAGCAAACATAATAATTCACGAATTTATAAAATATAATACTTACTTTTGTTTAATATTTGTTGAATTGAAATAATTCAACCATGAATATCAGTTAAACACTATTTTTTTCAAGGTTTGAATTTAAGGTTAGTGCTATCATGGTATTTTATACTTACCAACCAAGTTCTTGAGATGCCCAATCGAAACACGGACATAAAAATTACTCGCCCGACATTCCGGCAATTTTAGATGCCTGATTTATTGCCCGAAACGTCAGGTGCCCGACCACCCCTACCTACTTGTAAATAAATTTATTCTTTCCTTCCATGCAATTTATGTACATTTACCAAATTGTGTCTCAATAGTGTACATATGTTGATATCAAAAATATATAGTCATGTGAGGTTAAAAACAAATGGTACAGCGCACTGCTTATACCTTCTCGATACTTTACCTAAATATGGAGATATTTACTTAAAACTCGTATGGTATGTGAGTATAAATAATATACATTGTTTCAAAAACATAATAGAAATAAAAGTATCACATTCTACAAAGAATATAAATGCAAGAATATACAATCTTACAAAAATACTAAGGAAATAGGAACATATCTGTCCACCAAAGAGAATAAAACAATTTATTTTCCTTTTAAAAGAACTCAGTTAAAAGATATGTATATTTTATTATAGCTCAGAAACTATCGATTATATGAAAATATATTTTAAATAAAAGATTTTTATTTTTAAAAAAACCCGTACCTTTTTTGCATTGATAAGTTATTTAGTATCTCAAGGTTTTACGGAAAAATAATGAAAATTGTAACTTTATTATTATTATGTCAAGTACTCAGTGTCATTTTAAATTTAGATTAAAAATGCCTGGATACGTATTTTAATCAAAATAGCTCAAGCCAATTTTTAGGAAATTGTTGTGTTTTTTCCTCTAACTAAACTATGCTTGATTTTTTTAGATTTTAATAATATGTGACACTCGTAAGAGCAGCGTTTTTCAACAGGTGTGCCACGGGAGAGTAGAGGAAGATTAAATATAAGCAAAGAAAAATTTGAGGCGTAAAAGTAAATATTTTTAACTCAATGAGCGACATTATTTTTAAAAATAACACAATAATGGGAACTTTCGCTACTAAACTTTTAAACACAATTATAATACTCATTATTCTAATGATAAAACTTCTGCTTAAAAAACTAGTGCTGTGCCTTGTCTAATTTAGAACCTTGTTTAGTGTGTGTATGTAAGCATGTATGTATAACTTCAAACAACAATTTTAATCATTTGGTAAAGAGAATTATATAGACTTGTGTGAGTCCAAAATTAATAAAATAACAAAAAATGACAACACAGTGCTACTAAAATTAATTTATATAAAAAGTGTTCTCTTGGGCCTAAACAACTACTTTTAATATGAATTTTAAATAATTTCCCTTCCATACGAATAAAATAAATCTTCAGTATATTTGGGTCATTTTTCTCGTATGGCTAGTTATCATAACAGTACTTGAGTGTATTTTATAAGCATTATTTGCATTTGACGAAAAATTGTTTAGATGGTTAGTTGTGTTCAAATTCCACGATGCCCTTGATTAGTATTCAAGAATTGTTAATATTATGATGTGTAGACAATTAAACCAAACTTATCTAATGAAGCAACATTTGATTAATTTTGCCCAAAAATTTTTTTTTATGAAAACTACATATGGACATTAATATTAAATATTAAATCAAGGTGGTCCAACATTTTTCATCTCAAGCGCCAAATCTGATAATCAGTTTGCACCGTGGGCTGAATATATTTTTAGCCATCCTATCAACTTAATATATAGTCCTACCAACAAACAAGAATTATTAAACAATTATTTTCAATACCTATATTTAAATTGTATGTTTATTTGTGTTAAGAGAATATTTAAAATTTACAGCAAAAAAAAAAAGTTTTTAATCTCCCAAAAAGGTACTTTGAAAATTGTTATTTACTCATACACACTCTCACAAACCCACTCACCATTATAAATTTAAATGTATTATTTATGCATGTTTGTTTTAATCAAATAAATGCACAGTAAAATGCAATTCTGAACATGTTAAATAAATATTTTTATTTGAGTCATTACTTATTTCACATATCCCACGTTTTCAGTGAGCGTGGGCCGCATCTGGCTGGCGGGCCACCAGTTGGATCACACTGTATTAGGTAATTGGTAATGCTTTACTTAAGAAACACTCAATTAAATAATCCTCCATCCCTCTTAAATCTCAACACATTGGTTACTTTCCAATGCACGAGTGGTTAGGGATGCCAACTCTAGGACACGGGTTTGAGACCAATACGGGCTGAAAGTAATGAACTATTTATTGGTATATTCTATAGATTGCCCCAGTTATATAAAGAGTACAGTTCCCGGATGTGACTTATATGGTCCTAGGCTAGTTAAGTTGTGTGCTGATTCCACTGTGGTTGGAAAATGTTTGTTAAATTAGGGGGAAAAATATAAACCAATCATAATAATGATATCTTATATTTCCAAGTATTAATAGTATTAGTTATGTAATTTTTTTTACGAACTAACTGAGTCATATTAGAACAGTGGCCGTGGTTTTGAGGACTTCAGACAATGATTTTATTTTCGAGAAAACTAGCAAATGTTTAAAAAAAAACTTTCCTTTCTTTTCAATTGCAGCTCTTAGCCAAGAGAATGTTAATATCTCAAAGAAGCAATTGGGGAGTTTTGTAATGGGAGGCAGCAGGTGGTTTATAAATTATATTACCTTTTAAAAAAAATACGGGGATAACAGGAATATTAGGTGAACAGATTTATGTATTTTAATCGTTTTATGGTCAGTAAAAATATAATTTAGAATTTAGATCGAACATTTTACAGAACAATGTTATTTTATCTAGAAGTTTTATGAACTAAATGTTTCTCGAAAATTATTAAAGAAAACTCTACCATTTATGTGTAACACAGCAGTGGCAATTAATTATTTGAAGAGTTATGATTATATAAGTTTCTAATATAACAAAAATAAATAACATAGCTAATATGTTTATCACTAATTAAATATTGCTTATTATTTAGGATACTACTAAAAAAATCCTAGAGTGTGTATGATTGGCCTGCTTTTTGCATGAACTAATAAAAAAACAAGGGAATCTTATTTACCTTTTAATTCAATTTTTAAATTTTTTGTAGAGCTTCTACTTTTCAACAATCAGTATATGCAAACATATCTGCATAATTTTCTAAATAAATTATAAATGTTTTCAAAAACATAGAAAATGATAGATTTAATTATCTAAATTTATAATAATTACAATTAATGTAATTTACGTAATTAAATAATTTATTTAAAAATATCAAATTATTAATAAATTAGTAGTTTTTCATATATAACTAATATGAAACGTGATCCCCCGAATAGCAAAGCTATTATAATTGTAAGTTATGTTTAAAATGAAAGTTGACACCTGGACACCGGAATAGAACATGGAACGTTCAATTTATTAAGCCAATACACTAAACCCTAAGCAATCTAGGTCCCTGGTTCAATTCTCGAGTCCGGGTGTAATTTTTCAATTTAAAGAATACGTTATACAGTCTTTATACATAGTGTTTTGAACAGATTTTTATACATAATGGAGGCAACAAACTTAACCTGATATTTTTAAAAAAATACTCATTTAAATAGGTGTGAAAATAATTAATAAGTTTAGTAAAACTAGTAATGATATAAGTAAATACAAAAGCTTGCATAAGTTTTTGGTACATTGGCTTGGAAACATAAAAGAAATACTCTTTTTAAAATATATATTAAACAGTTGACAAGGCTTTTTTTGTCAACAATGAACTATGCTTACAAAATTATATATATATATATATCAGTGGCGTGTCATGGAATGCTGCAAGGGAAGCAGACCTGGTTATAACTATACCTGTGATATTTTCTCGCACGATTGGGCCCTATTTGACCAATTTTATATATACTCTACTCTGCATGCTTCACACAGGAATGTATTCTCCTCAATGCCTGACCTATGAGTGTTCTACAATTCACAGGTACAGTTTAAACTAATGTTGCTTACCCGGGCGACAATTTACGACACGCCACTGAAATATATATATATATATATATATTATTTATATTTAAATAATATATATATATGTAAAATAAATCTATATACCGATTATTTATATATAAATACATATATATAGCATATTATATATCCTGTGTCTATATTTATTATATATAGTATATACATGGTATTTATTTTATACATATATAATAAATACACAGGATTTAACACTTGGATTATCTACATTGGTGGGTGCGTGGACTATTCGTCAAGCTCACTTAAATTAGTGTTGCTGGTGGCAGGGAGGTCAAGGTTCAAATCCTGGTTTGATGTAGCCAAATGAGAGTGTATTTTTCTTAGTTGTGTTCCATTTCTTTCTCCACGAAGATAAGGTTACATTTCCTATAATCTAGATCTCATTATCTCCACCCCACTACTTTAATTAAATGCACATACCCCTGATGGGTAGTTGTTAGACAACAATTAACACGCGAGGACTATTTATTATTATTATTATTTTAAGGATCGTCTGAAACGTATTGTATTAAATATTGTTTGTTAGCTCTGAGACTTCGTCAAGTTACCATACAATGTTCGATTCCAGGTTGTCTAAAAATAAATAATAAATCCCTGTTTCATTGCCTATCTGTATAGTCCGGGCACTCTGTAACTAACAAGACTAATGTGGTAGAAATGAGGGGAGTAGAATTTATAGGAAATGCAACCATGCTTACTTGAACGAGAGTGGGAAACAATTTAGGAAAAAAAACATAAGATATTCCAGCCATCGGCTATCCAGAAAAGATGAGCTTAACCTTTAGTCCTCTTCTCCACATTTGCAAACACTTATTGAAGCTGATGTTTAAATTGAAATTTTACAAAACCTGATATTGAAACAATGACTCTTAAGGGGTTCATTGACGAGGTGATATTGAAATGACTGAGTTGTCAATCCCTTTGCTTTTGACCAAATTTTCCAAATATTTAACAGTCAGTGGGCAAACGCAATTAGATTGCACCTGTTATTCAGATCACCCAAGCGATATTTTGATTGTTGATCTGTCCCGTGAATCCGATAACATTTGCCGGGAATCAGAAGCTGATTGCACAGTGGTTGCACCGTCAATGGAACTTGGCAATAGGATTGCTTGACCTGCTAACTAAACTTGAGATGGAAGGAGGAAATAAATGCGAGTGAAGATCCATGTTTTGTAGTTTTATGACAAAAACCCTTTTTTTTTACCATAATAAATAAAATTTTGCTGCAACAGAATAATGGCATTTGATCAAAAAATTTTAAGTAGGATAAACATTCCTGGTAGTTTTCACAATGCTCATGACAGATATTCAAGAGCTGTTAATATCACCATCTGTAGGAAATTAAACTAAATATATCTACGAGAGCAATATTTTGTTTAAAATGTGAAAAAATAAAAATAGGGTTTCTTGCATAAAAATATCCAAATATGGACCTTAACTTGGGTTCCCTAACATCCAACCCTGCGTTTCATTTGTAAATAGGATTGCTCGAAAGCAATGTATGTATGAATGTACGTCCACACGTCACAAAGAGCTACCTTGAACTGATAGAAATGAGATGGAGGAAAAGATTGTTTGACAACCAAATCGATGGTATATATATATAATGAGGAGCTGAGAGAGCAACCGAAACCCCCAGCAATTTAATATTAATCACACTGTCAAACTGATTGCTTCAATATCGCCCCGTGAATGGGCCCCTTTAGAGAATAGTAACTAATTCAACATGCACATGTTAAAAAAATGAACGCCCACACATTGCTACTTTACACAAGTATGGATGCCTCTGGACGTCTTATAAAGACGACTTTAGATTCTATACTACAAATAAATCTCGTATGGCACGCTTGATGTGAAGCTATTGAGTGGTTTGACAGACTTTCATATTTGATAAGAACAAATAATTATTTCCCCTGCCTTTTTTTTCAAACAACCCAGCCTAGAAGTCGAGGTTGAGGAAGTATTGATGCAGAAAGAAAAAGAGGGAAGGATGGTGGAAATACCCCAATTTAGAACTACAAAGCAAATTGAAGGGCCGATTGATCCATAGCTTAAACGTAAATAGATCACTATTTTCGGGAATATCATATTCAAGATAAACCTCTATCCTATTTTTTCTCCCCGCCTTATTGCCCATTCGGGGTATACGCTATTGTACTAATTATGGTAAAAGGATAGGAGTAGAAATGATTTTCGAGGAAGTGAACGTGAATGTACTGTACATGGAGGGTGAATTTAAAATCATCTAGGAAAATAGATACTCAGCAAATCCCAACTGGGATTTGAAGACTGAACTCTCCGTCATCTGCAGTCCAGTCTCTTGCGGTTATGACCCCTTAGAACCAGAGTGTATCAACTGGGGCTACGCGTACCCTCAGGTGTACGTGAACACATATTAGGGGTTATGTACATTTAAAATATATATCTATATATAATTTAATAACAGATGCTGAATAATCAGTGCCAGATTTAGGGTTAGTCACAGGAGATCCGAACGTAGGGACATGCGAATTGGGAGCACCATTTATTCTTTTTCTCTTCCTCTCTTTCTCCTTTGTGCAATTCTTATCGGGGTGGCAAGATTAAATTTGGGCATTAGAAGTTTAATATAAATACGGGGGTACGTGAGCAAAAAAGGTTAAATACATCCGTTTTATAAAATTCGACCACCGAAGCGGGTCTCGCCCATATTCAAGCGACAAGAAAGATAAACGGGGATCAACTGATAATAGCTTCAACCTCATAATCAGAATATATTTGTAAAAGGCAGCAGTGTCCAGCGTGAAAGATACTAGAATCTTTAAATGTTGTAGAATGCATGGTAAGATTAATTGCCTACGATTTGAAGTATGTTTTTGACTCTAATTAGTAACAGATAAAGGTGGTAAAGATTGCAAAAGAGGGGGGAAAGATAGAGGGAGTACAGTTTTGAAAGAATTGAAATAATCTGTCTGAATGGGTTCAACTCGTAAATCTCTGTGATGTGTATGACGTCATAAATACAGAATGAGGTCAGTATACTTGTCAGAACATCTTTAAATACATGGGCTTGGTCTCTTCTCAGATGAGTTGGTGTAGTAAAGTCTTTTCAGCAGGAGGATGGGACTAGGGGGTATGGAGTGGGATTATGCTGGATGGTTGGGGAGGGGGTGATAAAGGTTGACATGGGAGGCATCTGGTAGTAGAGTGGGGTGATGAGGAGGTGTCGAGGTCTAGTATGTGGAAAGGATGAAAGTAATTTCGCGTTAGGGGTTTGGTTGTTTTTTTGTGGCACCTGCGAGCAGTAAGCTAGGTTTTAGTAGGTAGGATAAGTGCATCCACTGATCAAGTATGGACTTGTTCAAGTCAACACAAAGCACTGGTTGAGTTGTACACTGCCAGGGTAATTCATAGCATTACTTAGGTTGCACGACACAAGTGTAATCATTAAAGCTAGTTATTTTACAGGAGAGCAAGGCGTTGATGACGTTACTCCTGTGATTATATCTTGGATGATTACCATCGTGTATCACCAGCGTGGATTGATAGGTGCCATTATGTACGAACATGTCTGTTTTAGGGGCCAGAATGGGAGTTTCAGATAATGGTGGTCATGACGTTTTGAAGTAGGAGGCGAGAGAGGTTATGGGTGGTGGCATCAGGGCATGGGACAAGACGCTAATTTATTGTAAAGGGTAGTAAAAAGTGGGAATCCAACATATTGTACCCATAATCTTGGAGGAGGGGGATGGACATGGCTTTAAGGTTTGTGAGGGGGCGAGAGGAGAGAAGTGGAGCTTAACGTTTATTGGATGTAAGAGGTAAGTGGGAGGAGGGGAGAAGAAGCGGAGATTTCAGAGTGTCTGGGGTGGGTTGAAAGTTGGAGATAAGATCCTGTGTGCCATTTTGCTCAAAAATGTGGTCCAGAACCGGCCTTTCTACACTACTGTCTGCTTAACCTGAAATCATTAAACACATACACATACACTTCACAACACTGACAATAGCTTGACTATTTAATTTATGAAATATTATATTAAAACCCTTAATCCCTCAAAATTAATGGTTACTGATCCACTCCTTATTCTAAATGTGGCGGATCAATACTATTCTTATGGAAGAAAGGGAGCCAACTCTGCCACTTATAATTAAATGTCAATACAAATGGATATTTTAAAATAAATCTATTATTGCCGATAGATAACTTAATTATTTTAAATCAACTAAAATTAATAAAATGAAATATATTATATAATATATATATATATATAATATAATATAGTTTCCGGTGAATGTTGGTGGGGGCAAATGTGCGACAGGCGTGGAAGAAAGATATACAGCGCCAGTGTGGGAGATCAACGTTAAGGGAAAGTGATCCTCCAAATGGTGTGTGGAGGATAAATATTTATCTTATCGTTTTAACCACTACTGGTACTATCATGATTTGTCAAAGCGATGTATTTTTTCAAATGAATTGGCTAAAGGAGTGTAGAACAATAATTTATAGATGACAACAAGCTGATAATTTATACAAACTAAGTATTCTTGACAGTAATTAACAGTTTGCAAAACAAACTCATAAAAAATTGCTCTAAATTTAAAATAAAACATTTACACATTTAAAAAAAAGTCCAATACATATATTATTTAAAAAAATTAATAAATAATACATTTTAAAAAAGGTTTAAATTTTAAATCTATAAAATGTAGTACTTAGGTTGATGCAAGTTGATACTTGTATTTGTTCTTAACGCTTCAAATGTAAACAAAACCCACTATATTTGTCTTATATACAAACTTGACAAGTATATTAATTAGAATATTGGATAATAATCCCTAATATGAATTAAATATCTTGTATGAACTTCATAAATTTTGAAACCAAATTTAGTTTTGAAATATCACTTATTATGAAGGGGAGACTACTTCTTTATCTGTATTTTTTGTAGTTTACCGTTTTCACTCTGACGAAGTGGGAAGTTCCCAATTATTGAATGAAATAAGAGTCTGATTATACTATTTATTCATATAGGATCTACTTTAAAGTCTTCATGATTGGCGTGGATAAGAAAGTAAATAAATTATTTCTAGGATTATCTATATAAAATGTTTTATAGTTTTTTAAAATTTGGTACATGGCTGTGAGCTAAAGGAATATTACTACTTTTGTCTTATCGATTTTATAATAAGACAGAAATGTACATATCCTCACCAGTGTGAATAATGTTTATACATATTAAATGTATTCTCTTTGTGGTAGATTTATACGTATCACAAAAAAACTAAGTAATTCAATATAGAGGCCTAGCTAAGTTATATTAGTTGTAATCAAGCTGGGTAACGTAATAGTTCATGCTTTTTAGTTAGTATCAGGCCTCCAAATAGTTTTTGAAGGTCCAGTAATATTTAAATACATTTTTTAAAAGTCTCTATTTTATTTTCTTGGCTATATGAATTGGACGTTCATATTTACCACTATGGGCCTTACCTACTTCTTCCCTAAATAAAATTATTGGATTAAAGAATCAACTAGATAATATAAGTTGCTGAAAATTTTGATGGTTCACTTCTAAATAAAAATGCCCTGGAATTGATATTTCTCAAAATGTGATTCTTTACATTGTGTATTTACTCAAAAAATGATCTTTTTTGATTTTATTATTTCCTTTATTTCATATTGTTTATAGACAGTATTTGAATTAAAGCTGTTGACCTCGGGGGTCTTGGGATAAAGTGCTTGCCTCAGTACCCAATGTTCATGGGTTTAGACCCAACCGGGATTGATGGATTTTTCTTGCACGATTTGAAACCGTAGCACAACTTATTTTGGAGGGGAAGTATATTCATTGGTCCCATGTCAATTGGGGTATGTAAAATATCCCTGGAAGTTATGTGAAAATACCTTTTCCGTCCAAATTGGTACGCCCTTTTTCTCTCATCGATTCAGAAAGTGCACATTAAAAATCTTGAGCAACTTAAATAAATTCAAAAAAGTAGATTAAGGCTTATTTAATCATAAGCTAGTAGTAGTAAAAAGTTACAGCTTTAATTTAACCAGTGAACAATAATTTTGACAAGCAGTTTACTTTAAAATAATTGTATTTGTTTAACCATTGTTAAGTGAATTGGTATAATGAAAAATTAAAATAATTTTGGTATCGACACGATTGCCACAAATATTTCAAATAATTTTGAAAGAAGCTTAAATTCACTTGTCCGCATTAGTAATCCGCCAAAAAGAATATAAAATCGAGTAGAGATGAAATAAAATCATAGTTTTCGAAAAAAAAAGTGGTTCTAAAAAAAATTGTTCATCTGAATACTCAGAAGGTGGTGTTGAAACTGCGCTGTTCTTGAAAGTCAAAAGAGAATAAATAGTCTACTAAAAATTGGGAGCACAAGAAATTTAAGCAGGTCCATTTTGAACGTTTTACTGTATAAAAAATAATAAATAATTTTATTAATGTCGAATTACATCAAAGAAAGTATAAAAAGGTTTTTAACTAAGATCATAAAAATAGATTATAAATGGAGACCCTTTAATGTAATGCATTAATTTAAGAAATGAGTACATTATGACTCGCATGGAATAAGTAATGAAATGTTCACAATGAGTCCGAAGTTTGGTTTTTTCCTCGTTTTACAATTCGTTATGTCATAATTATGAGAATAGACTTTGTAGACATATAACACAACGCAACAATAAATTATAAAACACACAATGTAATTTTGCTTTCGACAAATGGTTCATTTCCTAAACATTGGCCACTAAATGACATGAATGGAAACACCTGACTGCAAAGTGTATGGCAACTCTTTGATAAAGTATCTCACAATGGTTATCTAACAAAAGTCTGCATTTATCCTAGCAGTGAGAATAATTAACTAAACACATTCTTTCATTGCTAAAGTTCCTAGTAATAATGTATTTATAGATTAACTCATAAGTGTTTTAGAACTGTATAATTCGATTTACATGGTAATAATGTACAGCAGGGGAGGTATCCCTTTCAGAGGCGGGTCTATGGAACAATTTTGTTTTGGGCCGGAACTCTTAGTAGGGGTATGGAATAGGGAAAAGTAATATCCCCAAGTTTATGAAAAGGCGCTTGTCCTCTTCCGGATTTAAAAAAATATATATATTAATTGTCAAAATTGTTGTTTCAAGGTCATCCTGGACTCCTGTAAATAATATAGAAATAAACGTAAATATAAATAAAACAAATGATTATTTATAATAATAGACTTATAATATTTCTTAAATTTATGCTACAAGTTGTTATTTACATGGTCATTCTGTTTTTGCTAGTTTTGGTTAATCACTCCATTAGTTGTTGTAAGTCTAAATGATGATTGTCGACATGCAGAAGAGCCAAGCCAACCAGTCTGTTTCCACCAGAGTTGTCTTCAGCCATGTCGTGATTAGATGCAAAAATGATACTGCCATTTACCCTTAACAAGCTTGGCAACACCACACTCTGAATTTTCCAGGTGTATTATGAGATCGTGACCGTTCTTCTGGCTTTTTTCATGACGCCTTTTCGGTTGATCCGTTGAGCTGCTCTTATATCAGCTAGATTTTAATGTTTTCGTCCCGAATTACCATCTTCGATGTGCTCTTTATCCAATTTGAACCACTACCATTCAATATGACTACTTTGGTACACGTCATTTTATTTGCCTTTTATATAATACTAGTAATGGTATTTTTTGAGGGTGAGGTACAGATAAAATAAACAAACACTCAATGATTTTAACTACGCAAGTGCATAACATTGGCTAATTCTGGGAAAATTAACTCCTTCAATCAAATAATATTGGTAGAATGTGTATTAGGACCTCCGGCTATTATAACGGCCATTCTTTGACCAGAATCAAATATATAAAGATAAAGAAGAAGAAATAACAACAATGCAAGCCAAATAATATTTTTTCAAACTACTATCATTAGCATGTTTAGTATATATGCATTTTTGGATTAAATTTTCTATTTTTTTCACCTTACATTTTTACTAAGTATTGATTTGCTAATATTTTTAACCCAAGAGCAATAAAAATTGTATAAGCTAAAATACAATATATAACTTAACATGTGTATATCAAAATTTTATGTTGTGTGTACAGTGCTTCATCTGTATGGTTATTATTTGCTTACATCACCATGGAAAACCTAATTTTTGTCGTTTTCAGGGTAAAGTAAACACATAATTAATTATTGATAAGGCACTATGCACGCAGCAGAAAATATTGAAAGTTGCTAATAAAATCATGTTTTCGTTGGCAGCTAATATTTTTGCCGGCATCCTCGCCCCTTAGCCTTTAAAATGATTGGCTCAGGCATTTTCTCATAACTTAAATTACCGAAAATGGGATGACAAATTAATGTGTATACATAAATTTTAAGAAAGAAATCTTATTCACTAGATGAGCATAAAAATACTTTATGATCTTTTCTCCGCGTCCATGCTATAGGCAATACTTACAAAAAGAAGGTAATTTTGATCAGATTTAACAAATGATAACCTTGTACGCCTAAACTTACTTTTAGATGTTACGATGAAACATTAGATTAACATCGTAAATAAAGTCAAACAGAATAATTTATAATGTTAGGAAGATTGTTTGTATTTCTTCTCGTTTTCCAAGCTTAGAGGAATACATTATTTTGTTTTGATTAAATTTAATTATAACGTACATTTTTTATTTTTTTTATTGTTCAATAATAATTATATGTTTTTAGAGATGACCTGGCGGTCTAGAGGTAAAGTGTCAGACTTCTGTGCTTGGGGTCCAGGGCTCAATCATCGGTCCCAGCACTGATTTATCTGATTACCAAACCCTTCCTTCACCTCTGACATGACATCTTGTGAATGTGGGGAATGCCAGGCCTCCATCGTGGTTCGGATTCCATGTTAAACTGTAGGTCCTCCATTTCATCTCACAATCACCCTACCATTACACATTAGCATAAGTGCGTACAACCCGAACGGTTAGTAAGACGCGGTGCTAATAATAATAATATATTTTTTAAAAATATAATTCAAGTCCTCAAAATATGTATAGGATTTTAGAAGCCATACACTTTTATTTCTAAATATGTGTTTTTAATGAGAATTTCCTTTTCATACTAAGAATAATTTTTTTAACTCTTGAATTGAGGCGTTATATTGTAAATACAAGCATTATTTTTTTTAAACTAAAAATGTTCAAAATTAGAATTTCTATTTATCATACTACTATAATGTTTCACTTTCAGCCATAATAATTCATAAATTAGTATTCTAACAAAAATACCAAATTAATGGGATGGTACTACGATGAAGGAGAAAATACAATTAATAATTATTTTTTTTTAGTAATTTTGAATTAGTAAAAGTGTAACGTAATTGAATTATTAGGTTTGCCAAATGATTTGAATCATATAACAGAATGACAATTACTATGTCGAACCTCTTTAAACCAATCTAAGAAATTAATATAAAAAATTTGGATTAGCAACCATCACGTTTAAAACCTTTAAATATAATTGACCAGAAGGGAATGACCGTAAATAAAGTCTCTAAAAATTTAGAGAAGTTCTCTGTTTACCTCATTTTATCTTACAGCTGTACTTATTTTTTAAAATTCAAAATGTTAGGTCCAACATAGAAGTTGGATATTTTAAGGCAAACATCAGAATATTGGTTTGAGTGCCAGCTTGATCTACTGGTGTGCTTGACTTTGACACAACTGGTGGAGACTCAAGTTTTATTTCACCCAGGTTCAAAAAAGTAGAATTTATCACTAAAGATTCAATCCAACTTATTTCAAGGTGAATTCTAGGCAATTTACTTATAATAACCAAACTTATTCCTTCACCAATACATTACAATGCTTACAAAATTTTGCTAAAAGTGTTGATAAATATATAAACTAGCCGGTTTAAAATTTTGAAAAAGATAAAAACATGGAAAATGTTAAATGAATAAAACTATATATATATATATATATATATAACTCTTTTATGTCTTGAATTTCGACAGTCCTTACTTAAAATATAATTTTTTGATAGTCTAAGATACGAAGCTACTCTCTAAATAAACTTTTAATCATAAATTTCTACTGGTTTTTTCAAAGGAAATTATATATAAATCTTTGAACCAACTAATGTTATTAGATCACGACTTAACTAATAAATTTACTCTAAAACATACACAACACCTTTTTATATGGTCATGAAATTATCACTTTTAAATGGGATTACCCAAATTCATTACAGTTCCGGGAGTAAAACTGGTACCCTTAACTCAAATGACAAGAGAGCAATCAATAGCGTAAAGGTGTCGTACATATTTATGTTATAATATGATTAAACATCTGGTTTAGATTACTTTTTTATATTTAAAAAACTATATATACATATACCCCAATATTTTGATGCCAAACATTCCACAAAACATTACGTTTACCAAGCAAACGATTCAATTTTGTAACCCTTTAAAAATGGTATAACTCATATTATTAATGAAAATCTAATCTTTAATCAAAATTGCTGTCGAACTTGTTTAAAAAATATTTTATATTAGATTAAATAAATGAAAGTACTACTGCATTGAATATTATTTGAGCGTCCTGTTTGGGTGAAATGAATATAAAATGATCGTCGTTTGGATAGTAAGTAACTATATAACTACAGGAAATTGTGAATATGTGAACATTTGCATGAAGGACGCAACCTATATAAATATGATTAGATTTGATTTTGTTTTGTTGAACATTATTCTAATTCTATTTGATGCATCTCCTACTCAAAAACAAAATATACTGTATTGAAAACTCTTCACTCACGAGTAAATGAATATATCAGCCCATAGTATCACAAAGTATGTAATAAAGATAAAATAGGTAATTATTGACTATTGAGTCTAAAATGATAGAGATAGAATCGTTGTAACCGATTTTTAGAAATTTGAATTTTTCTCTTTTCATCATCTAGTGAACTGCTATTAATTTTAGGGTTAGACAGACACACGGACAGATGGTGTTGCAAAAACCGCTTTTTAGGGTTCGGGTGGTCATGAAAAGTCTACATCCATCAAATTCTCGGGTTCAATTTTTTTTTGACGATCACAATACTTGATCTAAGGTATCGAAAATGTAATAATATTGATATTGTGTCCCCAAGGGTCAACACTGCGTATTAAAATGTTGACTTCCAGTTTAACATTTTTGACATTTTATTAGGGGTTGCACATCTTATGGTTATTGCATTGTTATTAAATTCCTCAGTTATAAATTTTGACCAATAAAATAGGTAAATATTGATTATTAAATCTAAAATGGTAGAGATAGATAATTGTTGTAAAAACATTTCCCCTAAGAGGTTTAAAGGAAAACAATATACACTTTTTGAGACACTTGCTCATTTCTTACTCAATGTCATTAGAGAATTATTGCTTTAAAACTTAAGTATTATCTTTTAACAACTACAGCCCAAAAAATGTCATCAATATATTTGCCAATATCTAAGAAAATACTGGTTTTATGAACATATATTTTATATAAATTTTTTTAATTTTCAATAGTACTACAATTTTGCAATGATAAGTTATTAGGTATCTCAAATTGTTGTGGAGATACGGAAATTTCCGCTTTTGTAAAGTACCCTAAAAGTAATTTTCATGGGAAAATTTAAATTTATAGTTTATTTATAATCTTAGTCAACGCCTAGATACGAACTTTAATCAAAATCGCTATAGCCAATTTTGAGAAAATCGACCGATCTTTTCTCTTTTCGCTTTATATTAAACTACTTTCAATTTTGGGGTTAAAAATACACACAGACAGATGGCATTGCAAAGACCAATTTTTAGGGTTCGTTTGGTCATGATACGTCGACATCCATCAACGTTACAGGTTATTTTTTCTACGGTCGCAATACTTTACCTTTAGTGTTATATATATATATGCGTATAGCTTGAAAGTTATTGGTTTTATAAAAATAAAATATGTTTCGAATGAAATATTTGTATTGTAAATAAATCTACATATTTGCAGTGATAAGTAATTTCATATCTCAAATAGTTTGTGAGATATGTAAAAAAGAATTTACGAATCGGGCCGGAGCCCTTAAAGTCATTTTGCCGAAATATTGAGGGTAGCCATTTTGTTTGTAATATTTATAAATGTTTATAAATGAAATTTAATCTAAATCTTTAGAGCTGATTTTGAAAAAATCGACTTTTTCGCTCTTTTCCCTATTTTAAACTACTCTTAATATTAGGGTTAGACATCCAATTCCAAAAACTACTCGGAGCAATCCTATGAAAACCCTAGATACCAAGTTCTAGACCGATCGGTAAAATAGTTTAGGCTCTATTTGTAGGTACAGACAGACAGACATTCAAAAACCACTTTTTCGGATTCAGGGAGGGGTAGGGGGTTATGAAACGTCAAGATTCATCAAAATCTTGAGTTCGATGTTTTTTGGCGATCACAATACCTTCTCTAGCTGTAAGATAGCGAGAAAGTAAAAGTAAGTGTGGGTGCTATCATGTAAAAGTGAGCGAGCACAAAGATTTTAATACCTAGATTCAGCCAAAAAATATGATATTAGAATTTCAATATTGATGTTACTTTTTTTTAAATAAAGCACTACCTAAATTACAACTAAAATATAAAGAAATCCTGATAAATACAGACTCAGTATCTACCTAGACAAATCTTAGCTTAAGTAAAATGAATAATCTGCTCAAAGTTATCCACTGGGATGAGTTATTTTAATGCACTGATTAAATATTTTAACTATAAACTTTGGTACACAATATAAGTTTTACAGAATAAATATAAAATATTTTTAAATTTTTAAGTAAGATATTATTTATTTTAATTCCACTTAACACTGGAATTGTTGTTCGGAAGAAGAACATATTTTAACTTCGACAAGTGAGAAAGAGGATAATCTTTGGCCGCTTAGTTCTTATTTTTTAAATAATGATTTTATCATGGTGCATGTCACCGCTTGAAAGTGAACTAGAAAAATATTCAGGATAAAAAAAACTTTTTAAAAACATATTAGCCAATGATTTTATTTAATTTTTGTCAGTGTGTCTCACTGCCCATTCAGGTTGTTTACTAAATACGCTAACGTATTAGAGATGAGAAAGGTTTATTTTAAAGAAAGTGTACCCGAATTTTCTTGGAGGTAGAGTAGACATCCATTAAGGGCCAACCACCCGACTGCGAATATAACCCCCAATCTTTTCATCATAGGCGGTGCAGACTATTACGCGAGTGATATCTTAGACCAGTGGCATTAAACCTATATTGTTCCCTTACCACAGGTATATTTTTCTTTTTACTTTGTACCCCCCAATTTCTTGGAGAATATTGAAATATACATATTAGTATTCAATAATATACATCTAAGATACATAAAATACATTACTCCTAAATAATATATTATAAAATAATATTAGCACCACGCCTTACTACCCGTTCGGGTTATACGCTTTAAGTACTAATTACGCTAATGGATTAGGAATTAGGAGGGTTGAATTAGAGGAAGTGAATCCGCATTTGCGTGGAGGGAGAGTGCAACACCATTTAGGAAAAACCACCCCCAGTTCACCCGACAGAGGTTCGACCCTCGATCTCCCCGTCCTCAGCAGTCGAGCTCAACACGACAAGCGCGTTAGCCAACTATGCCACCGAGGCGGGTAAATAATAAATTATATTAAATAATAATAAATGAATGTATATATTAATCTTGTTTCCCGGGTTGAAAACCACTACCATAAGCCATGCTGCCACCTAAGTAAGCAGTTTCATATTTAATGTTACATTTCATTTAAGAGGTATGAAAACTAATTTAAGTGTCTTTGAGATTGTGAAACCTTTGGGTGTCAAAAATTATATTTCAACCTTTTTAAAAATTGTTAACACCTCTGGACATGTTTATATTATATATAGTAATAAATAATGTGTTTGATTGGAAGTGGGAGTAATAATTATACTTTTGTATTTGAAATGTTTTGTTAGCTTTAAACTATTTAGTTAGTCAAGTTAGTTGGAAAGTAATGACACACACTTGGGCATCACGTTAGTCTAAAATGGAAGGTTGGTTAATATAAATTTTAGATATGTTTATTACGTTACAAAAATTAAAGTGAATTATATTAAAATGAAATAATTGTTTAACTGGTTTAATTGGTTAAGTGGCTACCTCCCCCAGTTCCTCTCTTCTATAAAATGCAAATGATTCAATAGTGAATGAGCCAGACCAATATTTCGCTAAAGGTGGTAATCGCGTCTGACGTACGACTGAACACGACGCGCTATTCTGTACGAATGACTTCATTCAAGGTGACCTGGTGGTCTAGGGGTAAGGTGTCAGACTTCTGTGCTGGGGGTTCGGGGTTCAATCTTCGGTCCCGGCAAAGATTTATCTGATTACCAAACCCTTCCTTCACCTCTGATAAGACATCTTGTGAATGTGAGGAATGCCAGGTCTCCACCGTAGTTCGGATTCCACGTTAAACTGTAGGTCCTCCATTTCATCTCACAATCACCCTACCATTACACATTAGCGTAAGTGCGTATAACCCGAACGGGTAGTAAGACGCGGTGCTAATTATAATAATAATAATTTAATTCAAGGTTGTTTTCGGTAGTCTAGCGCTGGCATGAGCAACCTAGTCGCCGATCACCACAAGTGGTGAATTGGCCACGAAAGTGTCGAGTATTTAAGTTTTCCAGCTCGCACAATAAAAATAAACCTTACCAGCTTCAGTGGCCGCATAGTCTAAGACACTACTCTCGCAGCAGACTAGACTGCCGATGATGGGGAGTTCGAGTTTTGAATCTCAGTTAGGTATACTGAGGGTGTTTTTTTTATTAAATGTCTTTCCACTTTCCATACACGCATATGAGGGTACAGTTCCTCTAAATATAACCTTCCTAGTTCCTAAAACCATTGGCATATTTAGTACGCAAGCGTATAAACAGAACAACCCGAACGGGTAGTATGATGCAGTGATGAAAAAAAACTTTTCCTGATGGCGTGTGCTGGTTTTAACTTGATATTTATCAGACTTCTATGCTGGCGGCCGGGGTTCAATCCTCGGTCCCGGCAAAGATTTATCTGATTACAAAACCCTTCCTTCACCTCNATTACCAAACCCTTCCTTCACCTCTGACAAGACATCTTGTGAATGTGGGGAATGCCAGGCCTCCACCGTGGTTCGGATTCCACGTTAAACTGTAGGTCCTCCATTTAATCTCACAATCACCCTACCATTACACATTAGCGTAAGTGCGTATAACCCGAACGGGTAGTAAGACGCGGTGCTAATAATAATAATAATAATAAACTTGATATTGATGTTCATTGAGTTAAGATATTCATTAAATGTTCCATAATGAGGCGTTACATACCATGTACTCCTCACAAGATATTGTTAGGGTAATCAAGTCTCGTAGACTACGGTGGGAATGATATGCAGTGTGAATGGAGGACTCTAAAACCTTGTTCAAGGTACTGACTGACAAACCCAGTGGAAAGAAACCATTGGGAAGACCTAGATTTAGGTAAGGGGATAACATTAGAATGGACCAGAAATAATAATAATTAGCACCGCGTCTTACTACCCGTTCGGGTTATACGTTTTAAGTACTAATTACTCTAATGGATTAGGAATTGGGAAGGTTGAATTAGAGGAAGTGAACCCGCATTTGCATGGAGGGAGAGTGGAAAACCATTTAAGAAAAACTACCCTCAGTTCACCCGACCGAGATTCGAACCTCGATCTCCCCGTCCTCAGCAGTCAAGATCAACACGACTAGCGCGTTAGCCAACTACGCCACCAAGGCGGGTGATAACATTAGAATGGACCTGAAAGAGTTGGGGTGTAATGAGTGTGACTGGGTAGAACTAGTTCAAGATACGGATAGGTAGCGTACTTTTGTAGTGTGGCAATGAACCTTTGAGTTCCTAATGTCATAAACTAAGTAAGTAATAACTACTCATCATCTTTGCCAGGCAAAAAATCATATGTATACCTTATTATTGGTCTAATTCATGCTAATTCAAATATTTGTAGAATAAGCCCGTAGCTATTTCAAACGTCTTATGAATTCTGCACAATTTGAAAAATCAACACCTTTTTATAAACACCTCAATCACTTTTTTTATGACATTGGTAACCTTGGCATTATACAGTACATCCTAAAAGTTACTGTGCAGTAAAGTAAAACTTACCTTGTAGCAGTTCTTCCTGTAACAGATGTTGGAAATATCCCCCACGGGCCAGAAGATATAGTATCATAAGAAGAGGTGTGTCCACCATACATGTCTTCAGGCCCTCGAGGGACATCTCCAACATCTGTTACAGGAAGAACTACAACAAGGTACGTGATATTTAACTATAAAGTCAATATTGGGACACCCTTTAGCCACACATTTATAGATTAACGTAAATTAAATATATACTTAATATTAATACAGACTGGGCTTACATTCATAAATAACGCATAACTAATAGCGAATTGTGCATAAAGCAAAATGCTCACAAATTTTTAAACACATTACTTTCAATGTTCGCATTCATAATCGAACCATGATTCATTAAGTACTTAAATTATTTGAGCATTATGCATGGACTTGATTCGTATCAGTCAGTGAAAATGTGAGGAAAAACTATCCAAATGAACCCCAATACACACAGTAGACGGCTAATATTTTATGTTAATTTCTTAAATGCCTATTGGTGGCCATACTTTTTTTGTTACTAGCACATATTTTAGACGTCATCGATTATGATTGTAAACTTGATTTAAAAAAAGAGGAAATAATAAATTATTGTATATGTTATGGGAAATTATGTCTTTCTTAATATTCATGACAATAATAAAATTATAATCAAAGAAATTATTATTATTATTATTATTATTATTATTAGCACCGCGTCTTACTACCCGTTCGGGTTATACGCACTTACGCTAATAGTGTAATGGTAGGGTGATTGTGAGATGAAACGGAGGACCTACAGTTTAACGTGGAATCCGAACCACGGTGGAGGCCTGGCATTCCCTAATCAAAGAAAGGAAGATATCTTATTTAAACTACAGGCACGACTTAAATTAGGTTAAATTTGTGTTTCAAAAGGTATAGACTTATTAATTTATTTTTCCAAGAGAACTATATAAATAAGTAATTTTAAAGACATACGGTTGAACAAAGGGGTTAGGACAGCTTTAATTAATAAAAGAAAACTAAAATAAGACAATAATCGCTATGTTTTATTAATAAACGTATGTATTTTTACTAGAAAATGACTACCATTCACAACTAGGTATGAACTATGCATGACTAAAAAAGCCAGCCTTAATTAAATTAATAATAATAAACAATATATCAACTAACGTAAAAGATATTTAGCTTAGTAATCTTTTAGTAGACAGCCCTTCTCGCAAACTGCCTTTTCCTTCAAGTTTCGTGCATGAATCGTTTTTATTTACTTCGTATTCTCACTTCCCTCTTGTTCAAATTTAGCCTTTTTGGTTTAGTGTGCACAAGTGTGTGTTAGTGTATTGTGTGTGTGTGTGTGTGTGTGTGTGTGTGTGTGTGTGTGTGCACGCTCTTCCACAAATCAATACAAAGTAAGGGTTTTATCTCGTATAGGTTTTCCACTGTTTACGTGATCACAAGTGCTATGTGAATCTTTTCAACACGAACGGTATAGTTTTACTATCAAAATGATCTAAATTACAAAAAATAAATTTAGATGTTATATCAGCACACCAGTTAATGTATGTATTGGCACAAATCATGTTATTCTCATAACAATAATAGGTGTAGTGATATAATACTAGAGAGTCAATTAATAGCTTATTCCTTTAAAAAAAAAGTATATTGTTCGCTCATATACCTAGCAGCTAAATACTTTTTAATAAACATATTTAATTTGTATATGCTATAAATTTTATATCAACACGTAGTAGTCTACGATATAGGTCTCTATAACTCAGAAATTCAGAATTATCTTGCTAGGGACTTTACGGTAGATTTATTCCAGTAGCATATGTATGATCTATAGTCTATATCCTTGTAATCTATTAATATGCCTATGCTTATAGCCAATAATTTGCTAAAATTAGGTCTCTACCAACACCCAAAAAGAATACAGTTTTAATAAGTATTGTATCATCTAATTTTCCTGGTAGGTAGCAAGCATACTTTTCGAGGTCACACTATTGGGTAATTACTAAGATTGGATCAGAGTGTAGTTTGTCAAGGTAAGAATGACACTTTTCTGGATGAAATGGAGTTTATATAAAGGCCTATTTATAATTTGCAGTATGAAAAGTAGTTCAACTGGTGAATAATTCATTTTTAATTAGTACAAGCATCAACATTTCTACATTTATAAGAACTTTGGTAATTGGATCAGTACAATGAATTGGTTTATCATCTAGCTTAGAAACTAATACTTAGTTTACCCACATCGGTGGCCGCATGGTCTAAGGCATGATTCTCGTAATAGATTGGACTGCCTATAATTGGGAAGATCAGGACTCGGGTGTAATAAGGGTGGTTGTTCCAAAATGTATTTTTCACTCCATCTCGACGCAAATGAGGTTACACTTCCTCTGAATTAAATATTAAACATTCTTAGCCCAATAGTGTAATTTAATATAGGTGTATAACTCGAATTTGCAGTAAGAAGCAGTGCTAAAAGATATGTTAGTTTGACACATATTTGTTATTTTGTATATATTTTCATAAATTATTATTATTATTATTATTATTATTAGCACTGCATCTTACTACCCGTTCAGGTTTTACGCTTTTGTACTAATTATGCTAATGGATTTATGGATGATTACTATATTTATAGGAAGTATAACCACATTTGCATGGATTGAGGGTAGAAAACCATTTTTAAACCACCCTGAGTACACCTGACCAAGATTCGAACCTCGATCTTCCTGTTATCCGCAGACTGGTCTACTTCAAAGAGTAGTGCGTTATACCACGCGGCCACCGAGATTAGTCATATAGTATTATCATCTACCACATTGGTGAGAATGAGGAATAAACTTCAAGATCGTCTAGTCTGTATTTACAGTGACAGAGAGGTCAGGGTTAAAATCCCATTCGAGTATTCTGAAGGGGTCTTTTCCTTAATGTTTTCAATCTCTCCCTAGATGAAAATATGGGTGTAGTTCCTCTAAAACTCCGTCTTGTTCATTCTTAATCTGTAAGTACCAAGAAATGTTTAAATAGCCCAATCGTGTAGTAGGACTTGGTGAAAATTATATAGCCTATATAAAATTATATGTACTTTGCATTGTGGGTATGATATATTTATTTTCTTGGTATTCTTACTACTAATGTCAAAAACGTAATCTGTAAATTTAAAGTGGAAAATGTAAAAAAAAAAA
>CABFOV010001869.1:33126-60710 GCA_902141375.1 Timema poppense | reverse complement strand
CGTCTTACTACCCGTTCGGGTTTTACGCACTTACGCTAATGTGTAATGGTAGGGTGATTGTGAGATGAAATGGAGAACCTACAGTTTAACGTGGAATCCGAACCACAGTGGAGGCCTAACATTCCTCACATTCACAAGATGTCTTGTCAGAGGTGAAGGAAGGGTTTGGTAATCAGATAAAGCTATGCCGGGACCGAGGATTGAACCCCGGCCGCCAGCACAGAAGTCTGACACCTTACCCCCAGACCGCCATGTCACCAAAAAACCGTTATAAAATTAAGTATATAGCAGGGCGCACTGCATGGACTGTAATCGCTCCCTTAACTAAACATTAAGACGTTTACGTAAAGCTCATAAGAAATGCGAAAAGAAAAAATATATATTATTTCAGAAACTTAATGGATAAGAGAACATCACATTCTACCAAAGAGTATAAATGAAATAATATAAATTTTTACTCAAACATATTGAGAAATAGATAGTACTGTGCGCCATACAGACGTCCTCGCTCCTTTTATTAAAAATGAAAATATTAACTCAAAACCAGTATAATATGTAAAATTAAATAGTATATATTGTTGCAGAAATATTCAATAAAAGATACTAAATGAAATAGTATAAACTGTTACAGAAACGTTTTAGGAAAAAGTAACCTTTCTGTTTATCAAAGATCATAACATTCAATTTCCCAGACATAAATTTAAAACATAAAGTATACAGTATTTTCCACTTTCTTAGAAACTATTGGTTTTATAAAAATGTATTTCAAAAACTTTAATTTTATTTTTATAGTACTACATCTTAGCGTAAATGAGTTATTTCGTATCTCAAATAGTTGCGGGGAATAATCAAAATTGGAAATTTCCGCTTGTATAAGGTACCCTAAAATTCATTTGGATGAGAAAATGAGAGCTGCCCTTCTATTTGTAATGTTAAATATTGCCTAGATACGAAATTTAATTAAAATAGCTGGGCGATATTTTGATAAAATCGATTTTATTTAAATCTTTTTAACCTTAAGTAAGCTACCCTCAATTTTAGGGTAAGATATATAATTCCAAAAACGCCTCGATGGAACCTTATTTAAACCCTAGATAACAAGTCTTAGAACGATCGGTATAGTGGGTTCAGTTCTAGTCTCACAGACAAACACAGAGACAGATGGCAATGCAAAAAATACTTTTTCGTGTTAGGGGGTCATGAAACTTTGACATCCATTAAAATATTTGGTTTAATTTATTTTTACGATCACAATAATTTCTAAAATTATATTTTCTTTTATCTTGGACACTATTTATTTTATAAAAATATATTCCAAATAAAAGCTTATTTTTATTTTTAATAGTCATGCACTGTGTATGAAATCAACTTTAAATGACATTCCCTGTTTGATTAGAAAAAAAAAAAATATTTCCTCTTTAAAACACACAAGTCAAAAATTGCGATAGTATTGAGAAATAGTTAGACCGTTTTCATATTTTCTACCGGAATATATTAAATTAAACAAGAAACGTTACGTTTGAAAAGAAGCATTTTAAATACAATCAAGTATAGTTAAAGAATGATAAATCTTTGCAACATGAAAAAAACTAACCACTCCCATGAAAAGCAGTAGTACTTGAAATATCCCACCACTCATTCCCCTGGGTTTTTTTTTGTTTTTTTCTAGCTCTCGCGTTTTTATTATGTGTTTTTTGTCTTTGTTCGTTTAAGTGAACTTATTGCTTGATAATTGTTCTATTAATAAACGCGAATTCGATTAAAAACTAAGATCATAGTAAAAGGCAGTAATTCAAGTGAAGAGGTTTGGTGGTGCGAGTGAAAGGCGCCGCCACACATTGTGCGATGAGAGTGCGTGGAAAAACCGTTTGGTTGAGGAGGCGCGTTTCTTTCAATGCGTCAGCTCTTTACAACACTTCAATGCGTTATTTGTTCTGTACATACCCTTTTATAGGTCATCTCAATCGTTAGAGATCCACAGATTTTCATGAAAGTATTCAATTTCATAACAAAATCAATACACGAAAACTCGAGACACAACTTGTCCGACTCATTGACTCAGTTGGGGTCCCGGGTTCGATTACAGAGACGGTCAAGCTCCAAACAATAATTACCATTGGTGACATTGAGGTTTACCTATTCATAGGGATGAATGATTAGCCTGGGGTCTCGTTGTGTATGTACTTTAGTTACATTATTTAGTAAATCAAGTGTTGATATGATAAATCAGTTTATAAAGTACCCTTAAAATACCTCCAAAAGTAAATTCGTCACAAAAATTGTTTACTTGTGTGATTTTAAATATTTTATTAATAGTTTTAATCATATGAATATGTCATGGTAAAATCCCAAAACTGTCCACTTAGCGAGTTTGCTGAACTCTTTGGGCATTGACCAGATGTTCCAGCCAAATCGCGAAATATTAATAAGGTAAATTTTAATTCATGATCTCGCCAGGCAAAGTGTGAATTGGACACGACAGCCTAGTCAGTGACTGAAGTTCTGGATAATATGACACAACACAATTCCAGCCTAACCTAACCGCTGGGGCTAGGAAGTATGCCTAGCCACTCGGGTCGGTATATCCGTGGGAAATAGATGTGTACCGGTACCCCCACACTCCCCCTTAGACAAGACACAGCTTAACAAAAATTGTGAACTTGGTAACAAATAATATATACGATAGAAATTACTATACAGGAATTAACTTAAACCATTTTTGATAAATAAATACAATATACTATAAATTTCGTGCTTTGGCTAATCTCGGTGGCCAAAGATAGAAGTGGCCGGTCATTTCACGAAATGGCTAGATTTCGACCATGACATAATATATGTGAGGATTATATCAGCGTACTATGGTGCCAAAAGAAACCGGAGGGACCAGCATATTTTAAGAACAGCTAAGACTAAACAATACGATCACCAATTAAAGATTGCTTTAAATACTTTATTATATCTAATCCTTTATTTGGTCTTTATTATAACTTTTGTGTAGAGTATGAAATTAAAAAAAATTGTTGATGATGAATCCCACTGCTAGTAGTACGTATAACTTTTTATACTGCCGATATATATGTTACGGGTAGCATGAGAAATCTGAATGGTGTCGAGACTAACTAACTGGAAGGTTCAACATTATCCTAGTCCAGTAAATTAAGTCAGAAATATAAAATAATTTATCCCAATGTGGAGTTTATCCGGACTATCTCGACATTAGTCAGCAAGACTTAGATAACATTGAATACTATTAATTGTAAACTAAGCATATTTCATTACGGATTATATTTTGGATTATTATTTCGATCTAGGACTTGAAATTTGATGGTGGAAGTGCACTAACATTCAAAATGCTTCATTTTGTTGCTTTATTTTCTGCTAACCTAGCCTAAACTAATTTAAACTAACCAAACCTAGCTTTAACTCATCCATACCAACCTAACATAACCTCAACCCTAAGATTTTACATTATTCAAATGAGGGTTGGTAATCTCATTATTATCCGAATAAATTTCAAAAACACATAATTCAAACACCTCTCAATTAACATTATTCACGTATTTTCGATAAAGTCAACATTATCTGGATAATATTGGCCTTATCCAAGTTTGTACTTTATCCGTAGTACATATATATAAACTTAATTTTATGAGCAGTACGGTACTATATAATGAGCCGAACAACGTGGGTCGTCAGATCCAAAAAAAGAGGCAAATGGATAGGATTAAGGAAGACCTTGAACAAATTGGCCTTTTGAATAACTATAGGTGAAGAGCATCTGACAGAATAATAACATATTGAGGAAAATTGATTCGTGCGTTTCATTGGATTGGGCTTGATCGCACAAAAAATAATAAAATGGAATATAAATTTAGCTTGCTTATTTTTTGCATTGTAATAAAAGCTTATTTTATTTTATAAAGTAAATAGATATTCTTAAATTATAAACACATAAGTCAAATACAAAATTATATATTAAAATTATGAAATGTTTTGACAAAATTATTTTACGAAGTTGAAGTTTGTATTGGTGATTTTTCAATCACTCAATATGCTTGAAATATCATTAGGAAAATTCTGCTCATATATATATATATATATATATATATATATATATAAATATATATATACCATCCTAAATAATAATATACTCTTTTAAATCATCAAAGAAGATGTAATCCAAAAACTAATACTCTTAATGCATTTTGTAGGGATCTTACTAACCACATGAGCTATCTCAATTTAACTATACTAATTAGGTGTGAAGGAAAAAGTTACAATTTAAAGAAAATTTACCCACATGATTAGAGGGGGAGGGGAAAATCGTTTAGTATAGACCATTCTAAGTATACCAGGAGGGGATCTGAATCCTGACCTTCCAGTCACAAGCTAACCAGACTAAATGAGATCAAATTAGAACACGTGCCCATGGTTGCGGGTGTTTATTAGTACAGTTTTTTTAAATTAAGTTACCTTATACCTGCAGTGATCCGATGAATCTTATTAGCGTTGCACTTTGTCACCCTTATCTCGTAGGCAGGGTTAGAATTCCCGGTTGGGTGAATTTAGAAAGGTATTTATACTCCACACAAGAATCGAACTGTGATTTTATCTATTTATGCTATATTATTGAGGGTAAATTTCCTCTAAGAAGCCTTCCGATCTCCTTACTCCTTGGATGAAGTAATTCATAGCTTGTGTTTTACTCGTAACAGTAAAAATAAAACTTAAACGTGAGTATTTAAGTTAAACCTTGGACAGCAGCCATAGAGAATTCACTCTTTGTCAGATCAACAATTTATACTCCATTCACGATAGGAATTACTCTCTGAAAGGTCTTTTTTCCTACCAATATCATACTATATAGTATATTTCTGATAGGGAAAAAGGCCTTACATAGAACAATTCCTACGGTAAACAGACTCTATTTATATATATATTTTTTCGGGAATTATATATTATGTCAAATAAACAGTGTTTTATTTATTTTTAAAGGATTATGTGTAGCTATTCTAAACTCACTGTTAAGAGCTTAAGCTTATGTTTCAATACATTATATCTATGAAATATGGCGATATACAGGATGTACCAAACTTATGGAACCCACTTCAATGGTGAATAGGAGACATAAAAACAATTTATAAGGTGCATATAAACATGCGTCCCATTTGATATTGTTTTAGTGTTATTATCATGCTTGTGATCCACCAATGTGGCTTTAAAGAAGGGCTTAAAATGGCCACCTTAGGCCTGAATGCTAGCTTGAGTTATCGTGTCATAGAATGTTGCACTCTTTATAAAAAATACATTGCATTGCAATGCTTGCATTCGGACTGAAGGTGACCATTTTAAGGACTTCTTATCATATTAATCAGCACCAGTCCGACACCATATCTCAGTTGGTAGCGTGTCTTCCTATTGAGCTAAAGGCCCTGGGCTCAATTCCTAGCATGGCTGAAAAATGTATAAGTGATGAAAATATAAGTTTACCCTTTTATATATATATATATATATATATATATATAAATTAACTGCCTGTCCTAGTCTTAAGTTAGATTATAAGACAGATGAAGCTACGACAGGCCTAGCAAACCGGTAGTGGAAATATATGGCTTGAATAAAAAAATTACACAGACCACAAGCTGGAAACAGTAATGGATGTAAAGTAAAAAGCTCCATATTACTGGAGTACAAACATGAATATAACTTGAAAACAAGATCAAATAGGACATATCCCTATAATAATCTGTTTTATTGTTTTGTGTCTCCTGTCCATACTTAAATGGGTCCCACATGTTACGGTACAGCCCGTAAATAAAGAAATAAATTATATACGGTACATAGAAGTATTTAACTAGCCTAAACATATTTAGAGCTATGAATCTGAAAAATAATATGTATTATTAAGTGAAATATACTCTTCGCTATCTTTGGCGGGCAGTGTTAACAGATTTTATATTAAAACTTCATTTTGAAACCGAGATTTGCTGTTAGAGAGTAAATATGGTTTAAAATGGTAATAAATCAGTTAAAGATCGCTTAGTGCATTGAAAATATAAATTAAAATAATGAAACATGAGTAAGGCCTATATTATGTCATTTTATTCTGTGGTTAAATGTTATGTGACTGCTAGATAAAAAGATACTAGAACTACTTTCACGTATTCATACGTCGGGTCATGAGATCTGGAGTTGTTAATTTTAATATATATTATTAAATACTAAAGAAAAACACTAATAATATATTAAATTATTATTAATTTTGACAAAAATAAATATATTTAGATTTTAATACAGAGGATTAAAATGTTCATTAGTAAGTAAAAAAGTTTATTTAAATATTAATATACTACTCCCATGTTATTCCCTTCTCCTCCCACCAAAACTTCCAGTCGGATGAGTTCAAGGAGCTTTGTCTTGCTGCTTAACGCTTTATTTGCTTCAAAACGTCTCAACAATAACCCGATAAAACTGAACTCACACCCGCCAGCCTCTCTCTCTCTCTCTCTTTCTCTGAATATACTAACGTGCTCAACAATAAATAAGACCCGCATCGGTGGGCACGCAGACCAAATGTCAGAATTTCTAGTATTTTTCTAAGGGTGAGATGAGTCCTGACTTGATGTACTGAAGGTTTCTTCATAAATGGTTTCCCACACTCTTCTTGATAATGAAATTATATTTTCTCTTAATTATATCTATACCTTGCTTTTCGTACTACAGCCATATATATATATATTTGAGCACCTTTTAGAAAAAACAAACACATTTTTAGCAGTAAGCTTTTATCCGCATTCGCGCGGAAGAGGGGTGGGAAAATACCAAAGGAAAATCCACTCTCAGTAGACATGATCGAGATTGGAACCCCTAACCCCGGTCTTCAGCAGGCCAGTCTAACAATATAGCAGCGCCTTAGATTATTTAGTCACCCAAGCAGGTACAATTACTGTCATTTTACACGAAATTAGCTGAAGTACTCGGCGTTACATGGGAGAATTTTTTTTATTGTAATTATTTAAAATGTATACTCAAAATTTTAAAATTAATTCTTAGAGGTGCACATGTTCATGCACAGGGGATAGTAATTTTTTTAAATTTTAGACCTCTGCATACGATAGATAGACAAAATGCTCATTACAGACAAACAAACTCTATGGCGTTACTCTTATACCTACCATCTGACAAATTTAAATCATATACCACAAAGAGAAGAATTTTTTACATAGTTTTTGGAAATTTAGAAGGCCTTCATTTCACCAACCTCCAATTAAAAATATCAAATATTTCAGATTTATCGGGGTATTTCGAGTAATTCCACTACATTGATTAAGTCTCATAATTTCCCATGTATAATAAACGTATACAGTTGTTTGAGCGTGATAAACAAACAAACAAACAAACAAACAAACAAAGAGAGAGACATCATTTCATTTTTATATAGTTAGTAGGATAAAAGCAAAAAAAAAAAAAAACTAGATGCACATCAAATAGTTTACCTAAATTATTATACAAAGTTTAAGATCGTTAGGGTTTTTCATTTGGTATTCTTCCGCACCAACAATCAAGAAGTTTAATACTTCAGGCACAATATGTGTGATAACAAAATCTAAGGCTTTCCAAAGAGTGTTGTTTAATACCAAGTTTCCATTTTCTATGTGTCTCGGTTCTTTAGCTACCTGAATAGGTAGTCCATTCGCCATCTAAGTGTTGGTACCTGACAGCTAGTAGAAGATGTAGAAATGGTCAAGATAAATACATAATTAGAAACAGATTGTTTGTTTTGAAAGTTTTTAATGTCAAAAGAGACATCTAATCAACATACGGTCTTGCAGGTTACGTAGTTTGGAAAATGGACATGCGAGTAGATCTGGTATCATTAGCTGTCACTTATCTTCACTCCTTCTGTAGTTGAGGTGTAGTCAAATTATTTGCAATTTTATTTTAAAATTTTAGCAACACTCACATAGGTCATACTATGTATATACTTACAAAGAAATCTGCCTAAATATCTTTAAACCTTGAGTCGATAAAAAAACCCAGCAAAATTAATAATGAAACACACGCGCAATAAAAAAAAAGAAAAATCATAAAGAAAAATGTTTTTTAAAATATATCTCTTAAGTGCCTTAATTTGGTATCCTAACAGATACTTTGTGGCTTACACTTTTTATTCTTTTCTACTTCAGCAAAGTTTTCGATGTTTCTTAAAAGAAAACTTATGTATTAGCTGTTTGTTTCTTACGTTTTCTGCAGAGTTTGTTGTTGCGTTTATTACTTTTCTAAGCTTCAAAGTTATATATTTATTTTGAATGTTTAAGCTTGTAAAACTTTTCAGATCATTAAAAATATATATATAGGCCTATATCTTCACAGGACCCTTTTATGTCACTGTCACTTGTTGTAAATATCGGAGGTGAACTTTATATTTTAATAAAAAATAAATTTAAACGACACAACTTTATACCCACCAGAGTGGTCGAAGCTATAGATATATATTCACATTTAAAATTTTGTCTACAAGGAGAAAGGGGTTCGAAGACAGTTCAGGTTCATTGCTGTTGATTATACACACCTATGAATGGCTTGCCCCATTTACTACCAAATATAAAAGCGGCAACACTTAAACTACCTTTTTTTGCTCACCTCTTAGATTAAGGTATTAATAACCCTATTGTTAATATTACGAATGTACTAATATAATGGGCGTTACAATAACTATAAAAATTCAAAGGAAGGGATATAATCCTTAAATTAATAATTAAAAAATGGATATTATGTTTAAAAGACTTTGTCTTTATAACCACTTTCCCTTCCAACTGAACTTGTTCAACACAAAGTAAGCTCAGTCTACCTCGCCAAGCCACCAACCAGCCAATGCCGCAATCAAGTAAAAATAATAAAGACAAAACATTTTAAAAATAGCAAGTCACAAAAGCATTTTCCTCTTAACAACTAAAGAATCTAACCAGTATTTAAAAAAAGTTACTAAATTTACTTTCATGTAGAGTTGACCTGGCGGTCTAGGGGTAAGGTGTCGGACTTCTGTGCTGGCGGCCGGGGTTTAATCCTCGGTCCCGGCACAGATTTATCTGATTACCAAACCCTTCCTTCACCTCTGACAAGTCATCTTGTGAATGTGGGGAATGCCAGGCCTCCGCCGTGGTTCGGATTCCACGTTAAACTGTAGGTCCTCCATTTTCATCTCACAATCACCCTACCATTACACATTAGCGTAAGTGCGTATAACCCGAACGGGTAGTAAGACGCGGTGCTAATAATAATAATAATACTTTCATGTATTCGTAGGAGTTGTTATTTATGCTTAAGACGCTTCCATATACACACTAGGCCTATTTTTCTGCTGTCATTTTAATAAAATTACCTTTTATCACACGCTCTTTTGGTGTGTATGTGCTACTCAAAAATATTATTTAATATACTTTTCAACACTAATGTTTTATCTTTCAATATTTCTTTACATATCTTTTAATTATTTTTTTTCAGTGAAACTCACTACCTACCCATTCCTGTTCAATACATATGTACATATTTACTCGTATGTGCTAGGGATGAGAAAGGTTAAATTTTGATTAGTTGTATCCACATTTGCATTTAGTAAAAGTAGAAAACAATTTAAGGGAAAAAAAATCTCAATATCTGACCTTGATTCAAACCCTGATCTCCCCATCATTATCAGTCTGGTATGCTCTATCCCACACACAAACAAAAAAACACCTTAGCTTAGCACATCAAGTGTTCCCTAGCCAGTACAAAGTTTGTGGTAGACCACAGCGTCATCTTATCCTACACATCAAGTGTTCCCTAGGCAGTACAAAGTTTGTGGTAGACCACAGCGTCATCTATCCTACACATCAAGTGTTCCTTAGCCAGTACAAAGTTTGTGGTAGACCACAGCGTCATCTATCCTACACAGAAAGTGTTCCCTAGACGGTAAAAAGTTTATGGTAGGCCACAGCGTCATCTATCCTACACAGAAAGTGTTCCCTAGACGGTACAAATTTTGTGGTAGGCCACAGCGTCATCTATCCTACACATCAAGTGTTCCCTAGACGGTACAAAGTTTGTGGTAGGCCACAGCGTCATCTATCCTACACATCAAGTGCTCCCTAGCTAGCACTAGTGCGGTAATGTGCGTGCGCATTCAAACATCGTGTATGACTCCACGCTGAGACTCGAGACTTCACTTGATAATAATTCCCAGCCAGTTCTCTCAGTTTAATGGTCCGTGTTTAATGGGATGCACGCCAGAGTCCATTGTGAGTCAGACGTGGACAATTTCAAACGATAATATGATTTGCCTTTAAGTTCATGTCAATTCCACGTTATTGCGAGTGGGGTGTAAATATTACTTATCATAAACAATGTGATTAGATACCTTTCTATTATTTATATGAAGATATTACTTTAGAGATCGTGAGAAGGTGTTGATAATTTTTCTTTCTTACGAACTGAAGTTAAATAACGAAGCAAGTGCCTAAGGCTTAAATTATTCAGCAAAATAGAGCAGTTCTCATAAATCTATATCGTAACACTTTGATGATTATCTTTCAAAATGTATAGAACTATTATTACTATCTATTTTTATGCACTGGATTTTTTTAGTACCACGCCTTACTACCCATTAGGCTATATATGATTATGTACTAAATACGTTAATGGGTTAAAGATGAGGAATGTTGAATTAATATTAAGAGTACCCCCATTTGCGTGGAGAGAGTGGGGAAACAATTGAGGAAAACCACCCTCAGTACACCCAACCGGTATCGAACCCCGATCTCTCCGTCATCGGCAGTCTAGTATATTGCAAAAGTGGTGCCTTAGACAATGCCTTCATCGAAGCGTGTAACTGTATCTTACTACCCGTTTGGGCTATCCACATAGTCACAAAAATAGAGTATATAATGACGGGTTAATTTATAGAAAATGTACCCGCATTTGTGCAGAGAGAGAGTGGAAATCCATTAAGGAGAAACCACACTCAATACAACCGAACGGAATTTGAAACCTGATATTCCCATAATAGCAGATACAAACTGTAGCAATAGTGACGCCTTAGACCATGTGACCACCATGATGGGTTTGTATATAAATTAATAGAGTGTAAATTTAAGTCACACCCTATTCGGTGGCCACATGGTCTAAGGTGCTACTCTCGTAAACCAGACTGCTGATGACGAAGAGATCGAGGTTCGAATCTTGGTCATGTGTATTGAAGGGGGTGCTTCTGAAATGATTCTCCATGCAAATGCGGGTACACTTTTCTAGATATAGGCCTTCCTAGTCCCTAAAACCATTAGCTTAATTGGTACGTAGACGTGTAACCCAAACGGTTAGTAAGACGTGGTGTTAAAAAATCTTAAGTCATGAATTACATTTAATAAAAATTAAAAATATTAGCTGGTATAGTGGTATAGGCTACGCTCATTTCTCTAACTAAGAGGGCTGAAGTTAAATTCCAACAGGTTCACTGACGGTAGACTTTCATCTAGGTATTTTTCATATCTGATTAAGTTCGTTCAAGATCACTTCTCCTTAACTAGTTTATTTAGTTCACCAGTGGCCATACTAAAAATCTATTTCTAGATTAGAAACCACGTAAGCATTTTAATTCCAAAAACTTCAATTAAGTTGTTTGTAAATACGTATTTGGTTGATTTCAACATGGTTTAAATGTCTAGTATGTTATAAAATCAATTTTTGTTTGTGTTTCTTTTTTCACAGCATTTTGCTACCTAATTGTGATATGTTACATAAATTTTTCGGTGGTAGGATAGGAATCAGGAAGGTTGAGTATAGTTGAAATGAATCAGCAATTACGCGAAAAGAGAGTGGAAAACCATTAAGTAAAACGCCATGTGCCAGGATTCAACCTCTAATGTCCTTGGCAGTATCAAACCATGCTAAATGATCCTAAAATTTAGTCCACAGGTCCACGGATTCAGGTAAACTTATTTAAAATATGGTTTAAATTGTTTTAATAAAATATGTTAGCTCAAAATACTACACGTAATAAAATTAAATTAATAAGGAAAATATACCTTAAAATAAATAAATCTTTCCATGATAAGAATTATAATCTTAATAAGTGCTTAAAGAAAAAGTTCAGATTAAATAAAAAGTTATAGTTTGTAGGTCTGGAAGTTTTGTAGTTTAGGTGTCTTAGAGCCCTCAGTTTTCTACTTGCCTCTATCTAGCAAACCAACAAATAACAGTAGTAAACCAGAACCAAACCTCTAAATCCATTCAAACTCTGGAGTCTAGGACTAGGTAATGTTGGTTTTGTGAAGGAGTTGACCTCCCCTCCTCGCCCCCCCCCTTCCTTTCTCACTGGTTTCTCCAGGGCAGTGATTAAGGTGGTTGCACTTAGTAAGCTTTAACTTTTAAATCAACTCGCGAGATGAAACCTGTGATTTAGCTAATATTATATTATGAATAAAAAAAACTGTAGTAATGGTTAACAATTTGAGTAGGGGGGGGAGAGAAAATCAGAAGGAAGAAAAGTTAAAGTGAAACAGCAAGATAGAAAGAGAATGGAGTCAATAAAGAACGTGTTGAGTGTAAAGTTATAAACGAGACTAGAGACCACACAAATTTATAATTTAGGTTTATTTCACGATCTCAACTGTAGTGTGGTTGAGGCTGTCTAATTCAACCATGAAAACAAAATGAGTACAATCCTTGTACAGGAATATACTGTCAAGAAATGTCATTACATTACTAACATACAATTTTTAAATATAAAAATGAATGGAATGATTATGGTTGAAGATTTGCAGATAGCGTTGATAAGTAGAAGCGGAAACAGATATTAGTTAAATTGAGTCTAGTTATTAGGATAGTTATAGGTGGATTAATTGAATACAATAAACTGTTTGACATATTGAATGGTCATGTTAAGTTACGAGTTAAAACCTCTTTAACACACTATTTAATAGTTTTATCTTGGTAAATGCTATGGCTGATGTAATTTGAAAAATAAATGAGTATTTCATCCATTTTCGTGTTGATAACAAAATGAGCCCTTATATGTTACATAAGCTATTCATATTACACGTGGATAAAATTACAGTATATTTTATCTATAAATAGAATATCAATATTTCATTTTGCCTGATAAAATAAAGGATATAATTCTAATTTGTATTTACCGTAACAATTGTATTATTATATAAGTCAACTCACACTAAAAATATGACTTCTTTAAAATACCTGTTTAAGTTAAATATGGCCATTGATAGTTGGAGAGCATAATTGTACAACATAGCTCCACATTGTTTCAACCTGAAATATTCAAATAAAAAAGTGTTATTCTAAAATGTTTAATCAATCAAATGATTCGTTGAGGCATTTAAAAAAAAGTCAACAAAGTTTGTAATCTATATTTAAAACTAATATATTTCTTTATTGGCATGACTCAACAGCTACGTACGTTTAGTTAGCCGTGATTTTATATTTAACTAGCTGTTGCCCGTGACTTCGTTCGCGTTTTCACTCTTTTTTTTAAATGACTCGCGCGCCACCTATTGTAAAATCCGGAAACTTAGGGTAAAATTACTTAGGTTGTTATTCAAAAAATCTGGTCTTATTCCTTGTCTACATCATAAAGGGAACCTCTGTGCTAAATTTCAGCTTTCTAGGTCCAAGGGTTTAGGCTGGGCGTTGATCTAATAAGAAATAAGGCCTATTTAGGGCAAAAATATAAATCTTCTTTATTCCCTATCCCGTGAAAATTTCGGAAAATCCTGCAAAATAGTTATTAGTGATTATAATTACCTACTTATATGCCAAATTTGAAGTCTCGAATAATTATAGTTACGGAAATAAGGCAACTTTAAAGTGAAAATATAAATCCTCTTTATTCCCAATCCCGTGGAAATTTAAAAATAAAAACCGGCCTTATTCCTTGTCTACATCTAAAGAGGAACCTCTGTGCAAAATTTCTGCTTTCTAGGTCCAAGGGTTTGGGCTGCGCGTTGATGAGTCAGTAAGTGAGTCAGGATTTTTCTTTTTATATATATATAGATTGGAGTTGGTGTTTTTTTTTATCACAAAAGACGTGGGTCGGCCTCAGACAATTCAATTGCCTGTTAGGATGGATAGATGCCGGGCCAGCTTCTACCACACCTATTATCTCGATTACCATATATACTACATGCACACAATATCCCCTTAGCATAGAACAAAGTAAAGGAAAGTTGGACTACCTAACTAAACAAAAACGAATCTTGGAAGTGTTCTCATAAATAAAAGATCTTAGTAGTTCTAGTTTATCAGTAGGCCTATACTTACTTTATGACATTAGGAACTCAAAAGTTCATCGCCGTACTTACAAATGTACGCCACCTATTCCTATCTTTAGCTAGTTCTATCCAGTCCACCTCATGATATTATATCTCTATCTTTAGCTAGTTTTATCCAATACACCTCATTACACCCTATCCCTATCTTTAGCTAGTTGTATCCAGTACACCTCATTTCACTCTATCCCTATCATTAGCTAGTTGTATCCAGTCCACCTCACTACACCCTATCTCTTTCAGGTCCACTCCAATGTTATCCTCCCATCTGCGTCCAGATATTCCCAATGGCATCTTCCCATTGGGTTAGCCAGTCAGTACCCTGAACCAATTTCTAGATTCTCCAATTTAAGATGCATGTCCTGCCTACCATAATCTACGAGACTTGATTTTTCTAAAAATGGCTAGCGATGAGTACAGGGTATGTAATTCATCATTACGTAACTCCTCCACTCTCTAGTAACCCTCACACCTTTTTGGACCCAATATCTTCCTAAGCACCTTGTTCTCAAACACCCTAAAATTGTTTTCGTCATGTAAGGTAATAGACCGCGTTTCAAACCCGTTGGCCTATCCTATATATAAATACATATACAGTAGCCTCACGACTTCTTTGGTGCTGACTGACAGCTCACAGCTGAGAGCTGATGGCTTTGAAAAGTTCTCAGACCAAATTATGTATCTCTACGCCTAACCATATGATCTGAAAAAACATGTGTTTAGCAGCTGTCACTTCTGACAGTAAAAATTTATGTGTATACCTAAATGTTGACTGTCATAAGTCAGCTGTGAGCTGTCAGTCAGCATCAAAGAAGCCATGGGGCTACTGTAGTTCTCCCAACTACTGTTACTGCCGGTTTCACTATATGTATTTTAATAACGCAAGAGTAAAGATTAGAAATATAGAAACTAGTGAAAATTAACTCGCTTTTGTGTGGAAGGAGAGATGGAAATGATTTAGTAAAATATACCCTCAGAATAAACCGAGACAAAGTTCGGCTCCATACCTTCCGTAACCAGCCAACTAGAATAAATTGACCTGGCACTTAATCATCAGTGCGCCCACCAATGCATTTATTTTTAAATATTTAGCTACGCATACAAAATATAGCTAGATTACTGGGGAAATCTTGAATCGTAATGAATCATTCGAATATAATATAAATTAAATAACTTAAATCTAAAACAGACACAACATCTTGCACCCAACCGTTAATTCCTCACTGTGACGGGGTAGTTCCAATTTCCTCAATGATTAATCTATTAACCATGCCGGTAATCGAACCCTGAATCTTTAGTTCAGAAGACAGGCACGCTACCAACATATCTAAGGCGAAAGACAATAACTTTACACAATTAGACCTCTATTATCCTAATAGAATACCTTCTTGACAAATTTATTGGTGTTGATATTAATCCTACTTTTGTTAAAATTATTGCTTTCGCTTAAGAAAACAAGAGCTATTAAATAAATCATGTAGTGCACTCTGAATCTCTTATGCCATGCCTGATTTTCACACCACCTGTGGATATAGACTTTGTATATATATGTGTGTATTATATACACATATATATGAAAGCATACGTATATACATGTATACTTATGTATCTATATGTATGTACATAGATATATTTATATTAATATATACATATATGTTGATATATACATAATTATATAATAAATATATATATATATAAAATATAAATATAATCCAGGCTCAGGAGTCTACAAATCTTCCACTTAAAAAATTACATAGTGAGACTGTATTATACATATGAACATAAATAGTTTTGTAGCTTCTAATATTACGTTGATTATCACGTGGAGCGTATAACACGAACGGGTAGTAAGACGCGGTGCTAATAATAATAATAATAATAATAATAATAATAATAATAATAATAATAATAATAATTATCACGTGAACCAAATGACAAGCCAACGATATATAAAATGACGTAGGCCCCCTATATATTGGTCATCTTAATTACTACGCTTTAGTAACATTATGTTTGTCATTGGAGATTTATAAGCTATAACTGACTTAACACTTGACCATACATAACGACCAAACCAAAGACGTTAATTTACCATTGAACTAACAGACTACGAACTTTTCTCTAATGTATACGTTCTAATCTCCAGTTTGAAATTCAACCCTTGAATTTTAAATATATATTTATTGACTCCTTTAATTCAGCTATACCGCATTTTTTTTTAAATAAATCTTTTGACAATTTAATATGTTTGTATTTTTTTTAACGGTATTCTCCGAATTTATCTAGTGTAGTACCCTCAATATGGTTGGTTCTTTGCTGCATTAGTCCATTATTAAGTATTTACCGATTGTTGAGTGATCTAGCAGGCTTGGCAGAAGAGGGCTTTCCACCTCAAGGTGTGTTCTATAAAAATAAAGTGCAACACTAGTTTCCTGAGTTGCTTTATCAGCATTTCCACAATGGTGTGATGCAGCCATGGTATGGTTTGTGAGGGGGGAAGAGGACGAGCTTATCCTCAACAGGGGTGCTAGAATTGGTGCACACGAATTGCGGAGCAACTCATCCGAGCTCGGTAATACCTTATACGAACTGCGGTGTAAAAAGTAAATTCATAATGACTTTGTTCAAAATGGAACATGGAGGTTAGGTTAGGTTAGTGGTTAGGAGTTGAATGGTATTACAGGTTGTTCTGCAATTTGTGTGGACCGGCTGACAGGTATATTTTATTCTGAAATTCGTGTGGGTCTTGGTTGAATGTCTGCTGACAGGTATACCTTATTCCGCAATTCAAGTGCGCCCGCTAGAACGTAGTAGATACAGTTTTAGTTCTGATACTTTAATTCTTCTTATTTATTTGAGGTATTAAACGTTCACTTTCTGCACCGACTGATTATATCATCACACGAGAACTTTCTATGAGTGAGAGTGAAAGAGCCAACCAATTTTTCCGTCTAAGGGATTTTGACATAACAACTCTATGTGCCACAATTGACATGGGACCGACGGATTTACTTACTCTCCCAAGGAAGTCGTGATACGTATTTTTATTGCTCAATAAAAGTTTGTCGAAACCGGCTGGGTTTGAACCCATGAACATCGTGTCCTGAGGCGAGCATTTTACTCCAAGAACAACGAGGTCAAATTCTAGTTATTGACTGATAAGTTTAAAACAAATAATAACAGATGTGTACTGAATTTTGTAGTTTCTGAAATATAAATTCGTTTGACTCTGATAAAATAAAAAGCGAACGCTTCCATCTTTGTGTTGCTGCCCATATATGAATAAAATTTAACAAATATATTAACATAAATACTAATTTATCTGTAATTATTAACCACAAATATATTTCGCAAAGGGAGTCCCCTTTTGTGTCCCCACTAATAAGTTATTAATTAAATTAATTAACTTTTACCTAAATGATAACTTCATCCAAATTTGGTATAGGCCTACTCAGAAGAAAGCCCCAGGACCCCTTCAGTTTATATTTTACCGTATTCTTTCCGTTCTAAATGTGTACAAATCTGTAGTCGAGCTCGGTGGTCTTAGGGCAAAATGCTCGCTTCAAGACCCTATAATAGTGGGTTCAAATCCAGCCGGGTTTTATTATTATTAGCACCGCGTCTTACTACCCGTTCGGGTTATACGCACTTACGTTAATGTGTAATGGTAGGGTGATTGTGAGATGAAATGGAGAACCTACAGTTTAACGTGGAATCCGAACCACGGTGGAGGCAAGGCATTCCCCACATTCACAAGATTTCTTGTCAGAGGTGAAGGAAGGGTTTGGTAATCAGATAAATCTGTTCCGGGACCGAGGATTTAACCCCGGCCATTGACGGATTTTCCTTGAGCGATAAAAATCCGTAACACAACTTCTTCTGGAGGGGAAGTCCCATCTAATTTGTGGCAGGTAAGAGAACCCTTGGAAGTATGTAAAAATACCTTTACCGGCAAAATTGGTCGGCTCTTTCACTCTCACCCATAGAAAATTCTCAAGCTATAATATAATCATTCGGTTCAAAAAGTGCACCTTAGTACCTATAGTAAATTTTTTTTTAAATACGGTGAAATTTAGAACAAAATATTTTGCGATTGTATCAATAAAGCTGTTTTTATAACGAGATTCATGAAATTTAAGGGGTGGGGGTAGGAGCATATTGTAACATATTAGGGATACCTGCCTTAAGGCTGATGAAAGCCATATATAATTGTGACTGTAAATATCTACAGACGTTCATCACACATAATAAAAAAAGTCCATTCTTTATGAAGAAGTTTATTTAGTAAGTAAAATCAATTGTTATATAATATAAGATGGTAAATAAGTATTTTTTAAATATATATTAAATAGTTTTTTATATCTTTTTCACGTTTATATCTTTTTACGTTTTGCAAATACAATTAATGTTCATATGATTAAATATATTTAACAATTTTCTTTAATGCAGATAAAATTGTTTTACATACCTTTTCCACGTTTACATAGTTATTTAAACATTTAACGATTGTCAATACTTCATGTATTATTTGAATATTAGTGTTCTAAGTGTAATAAAGATTTAAGATAAAAAACTTTTACTTTCATTTTTACAAAGAAGTAGTTCTGTGAACAGTAGACCTGGCTTCCTTCAATGTCCTCTTCGCTACTACAGTCTTAGTATTTATCTTATGATTGATTTAGATTTTAAAACATCTTTTATAACTTATCTTTGGATTTGAAATTAGTATTTTTCTTAATGATAAAGTTAGACAGAAAACAAATTAATACTATATTCAAAAAGTACTGTATATTTATTATATTCATAAATAAAAACTATTGTTCAATTGATTTAAGACGTTAGTCTTACAATAGATGTAAACAAAAATAAGCATACGTTCTATAGTATAGGTTCAAAGTATTTCCTTGGCAAATCTAGATAACATTTATTTTTCGCGTTTGGCAGTAATCGGTAAACAAACCGATTGCCAGATAGAATAAATTACAAACGGTAGAGTTAAAACAGGAGCTTTGTCCACTCATTCAAATATAATAAAGTTCCACTGACCAATCGATATTTTAGTTAGAACGTTACAGCATTCATAAAATACAATCATTTGAAATATTACGTGTATTAAAATAATTTAATACCTACTTCAGTGTCCGCATGGTATAGGACATCACGCTCGTGTTAGACAAGACTGCCGATGACAGGTTGATCAGGGCTCGAGTCCCGGTCGGATGTATTGATGGTGGTTTATTCAAAATAATTTTTCAGTCTCCCTCCACGCAAATGTTGTTACAATTCCTCTAAATTCAACTTTTATAATCCCTAACTCACTGGTCTAATTAGTACACCTGCGTTTAGCCTGAACAAGTAGTAAGACACGGCGCTAAAAAAACAAACTTAATATGTGTATGTGATCACGTTAATAATCGAAATTGTGCATTAGATAATATGAATTTATAGCAGTGTTATATAAGAAGCAGTGTTTAACAAATATGGTATATTTTTCCAAACAGCCTTTCATAAGCAGATATTGTTATACAAACCATCATTTTCATATCAAGTTTCACATGTGTCTACACACATCCAACATAAAAAATAAAGTATCACTAGACATTTGGCCAACGGCTCTTAAAAATAATATTTAAGTTTTGTGCACTTTATATTCTAAAATTTCCAAGTAACTCTTCTGAATGAACGACTTAGAAAATGTTATGTTCAAATCAACAAAAGTGATCTTATAAGATTCAGTAAAAGAAATATATTGTTTCAAAAACCGTATCTATTTTATTTTTTAATATCTCATCCGATTCATACCCATTTCAATTACCGTCCTCCTGGTTTTTGTTTGGATAGTAAAAATAAATGCCTCTATTTTCTAAACACTCTGTAGCCCAGTGGTAACTACATGGAATCTCGTCTTGATCTTCCATCTCAATCATTATCTATTTTTACTCTTAAGTATTCTTTCTTTTCACCTGTCTATCTCTTCTTTTATCATTTTCTCTTCTCCTTTCTCTGTCGATCATTCCCCCCTCTCTCTCTTGCACCCAACCCATTGCGAAACTATGCTTCATCATAATATCAGGTTTCAAGAAATTATATAGTATGGAGCTCTCGAGTGGTCTTGGTAAGCTTCACCTTGGGTAGTTAGGTGTTTTTGTTGTTTGTTTTTTAAAGGGACCCTCCCAAAAAATTATGATTTCAGGAGAATGAAAAACAAACATAATAAAATAACTAGGTGGCACGAGAAATAGCTTTGGACCAACCTGCTAGTTTGTCGATTAATCCTTTTGGATTAGGGTCTAGACTCTAGGTTGTGCGTTGGTTTTGGCTGAAAAAGTATGTGGGGTTTCCTAAAAAAAGGAGGGCAAAATGAGTTTACGTACAGTGTTTTTCTGTCCAAATTATTGTGCGGATATAATGATTTAAAATTTATAATATATATATATATATATATATTTATGTATGGGTTTGCTGTAAAGGTTCTTTTTTCGTTGCCAATTTAGAAGATTTTATTTTGGCTTGTGAAATATTGTAACTGTGTTGTACTTTTTCTTAACATCGTGCCTTACTGCCCGCTCGGGTTATACGCTTAACTACTAGTTACGCTAATCGGTTAGGAATTGGGAAGATTTAATTTAGAGGAAATGAACCCACATTTGCGTGGAGAAAGAGAGTGGAAAACCATTTAGGAAACCCCCTCCAGTTCACCCAACCAAGATTCGAGCCTCGATCTCCCCGTCCTCAGCAGTCTAGCTCAACACGAAACCAGCGCGTCTGCAAACTACGCAACTAAGGCGGATTGTTGTACGTTCATTATTAAGGAAACCTACTTAACATAAGAAATATATTTAAGTGTGTATTAGTTTTTAAAAACTATTTACATCTAATGAATCATTAAAATAATTATTTAGGATTTTTTTATTTTGATATATTGAAGTAGATATTAAAGTGTGTTTGAAATAGTAGATATATAAAGATGAAAACCAAAAGTATAAAGGTTTATAAGATTTATTTGATAACCAAACCCTTTCTTAACCTCTGACGAGACGTGTATTAATCACAACTTGTGAATGTGTGGAATGCCTCCTCCGTGGCTAGGATCATACGTTAAACTGTAGTTCCTCCATTTCAACTCACAATCACCCTACCATTACACATTAGCGTAAGTGTGTTAAACCCGAACGGGTAGTAAGACGCGGTGCTGCTAATAATAATATAAAGGTTTATATTATACCTTTGTCATGTAATTTCATATTATTAATATAATATAGTAATATTTTCCATATGATATAATTAAAAAAAATTATAACGTATTATTTGATAGTGCATCATCATTCGGTTACTAGAAATAGTCATTTTAATGCAATCTTTAATTATTCATACTCTATATTGATGTAACTAAGAAAATATCAGAAAATTGTTTCACTTTAATAATAAGTATTATTACTTTAATTCTTTTCAGTGTTTTTTAAAATTAGTATTTCAACTTCACTGTTCCGTCAAACAATTTCTTATAAAATGAATGAGGTAATTAAGTGTAAATTATAAAATAAAAACGTGTATTCCAAATCACGTGTGCCCCAGTTGTAGTGAATTGTAACAAATAAATTGCCCGACTTCACCACCATTTATATTAAATTAAAGACAAAAATTTCACTTTATAGACAATCGTTTCCTTTACTCTGAATAAGCCACCTAAATTTCTAGCTTCAAATAGAAGCCCATTATTTAAGCCCAAATAAACTATCATAACTCTCTCGGCTTCTAGCAACCAAGGTTTTAAACTAAATAAATCATTACAGATAACTTGGTTCTCTATCTTCTTAGAACTATTACGTTTAAGGCCCTTTGCCCTGTCGAGTGTAGGTCTAAAACCTATTTTGTGGGTTGGTGGGTGGGAGGGTGAAAGGTATTACGTTGCTTCACTACCGACAAAAGTATTCTTCCGCGCCAATAAGAACAGATGGATCACGAAAACCGTAGATGACGCTAGCTATCAGACAGGTCTTGCGGAGAAATTATACCTTTTGAAAAAGAAGTTTTTTTCGAGAACGAGTGAAATTTTTATGTTAATATTTTCAACACCCATTCTAAGATAATGAATCTGTACCCTCCCTAAAGGTTTAGAGAAGGTAACACACACATAAAGAAAGAAATACAAATAATACAGAGTTTTATTAATGAGACATATAACAGAGTACAGTATGTGACATTAAGGATAGTTCATTTGGTTTCCGTTGTCTTCTGTAATAAATATAATGTGATTGTAGAGTGCAGTATCACAACAAGTAGGTAAAGAAATCTACACTAATATTATTAAGAGGAAAGATTTTTTTTTTGTAATGGATTAACTCAAAAACTACTGGACCGATTTAAAAAATTCTTTCACCAATATAGAGCTACATTATCAGCGAGTAACATAGGCTATATTTTATTTTGAAAATTAAATTTATTCCTCATAAAAATGTCGATAGTCACTCATATTTTATGGTAGAGTCTATTATGATTATTCAATATGTGTGTTGAAAATAATAATGCGGGGTTGGGGGGGGGGCAGGGGGAAGGGTCTAGTCACATATATTTCTGCCACCAAATCATGTATAAAAGTTATAGTAAGTTTTGTATCTAGGTTTAAGAAACATTGTCTGTTTACATGCAATAAACATACAAGAAAACATATTTATGTTTAAAAACGCATCATTATAAAAACCTAGACGCATTAGAATGAACCTGAATGTAATAGGGTGTAATGAGGTGGACTTGATAGAACTAGCTCGTGGTAGGTGATGTACGTTGTAAGTGCAGCAATGAACTTTCAAGTTCCTAATGCCATAGATTAAAAAGTATCACTATATAAATGTTTATATTTGTCCATCGATTATTTTATTTTCTCCTTAAAATGAATAGAAATGTTTTAGAGTTGTTGGCATTGATAGCNAAACTGAAAACAAAACGTCCAGTATAATGAGCCCTGAGAGTACAGGCAAATGAGCCAATAGAGGTTAACTAAAGCTAATTACTGTTTGGGATCAATATCCTGGATAATAAAGGCTCCCGAGAAGATAATCCCAACAACTCGCAAACTGCAACAAAGTGAACAGTGGTGGGTCAGTAATTATAGACATTTTAAGAAATCCCTTAAACTGACCTAAAGAAAGAGCTCGCTCGATTTAATGTCTGTACCTCAAAGATTATTACCATTAACCCATCAGCTTGTGCTCACTCATGTTCTTAAGAAGCCTAGCTACTTAGGCATCTAGCAATTTAGCAATTAAACGCTATATATGGCAACTAATAGTGAGTTAACATCATAGTCACAGTGAGGAGGCGCTAACCTAGTCCCTCTTATACGGGGATAATTAGACCCAGTTAGGGCAAAATAGCTACTGCCTAGAGCTATAGGGGCCACACTCATGGACAAAACTTGTCTACAAGGTACACCCAACTAGTCCTAGTACAACGAGCGTACGACATAAGGATGCTGCCTATACGGCCGCAAATAAACTTGCAATACGATATAAAGGCTGTCCGAGGGCAGATCCAATAATAATAAGTAAAATACAGGATCCCATAATAACACAATACTAGGCACTTAGCCAGGGCCAAGAGACCTGATTAGGTCATCAAAACACATCTAGCAATCCCCACTAGTGACTCAAGACGTTCCCTTCTTGGCTATTCAAACAACATTGCCAAGCAACCAATCTAACGTTAATTAGCCACATAGCCATAGACGGCTTTATATATAAACATAATTCTAACATTACTCAAACTCATACGAATAAGCCGCTTAGCACAATAAACAACACAAGTAGTACATATCGGCAAGAAACTAAATATGCTCATTGAGCTATCATGCCCCAGTTGAATCTTGTGACAACTCTTGTAATATCAGCCTAATTAGTACATTAATTATATACATCAATTTACCAGGGGATTGACTTAGAAAGAAACGAGCTCTTCATTCTCCCAAATAAGTTGATCTTATGCTTAGTAACCTTTCCATTACTCGTCACTATACTTTTAGAATTACATAGCAAAAGATACACAACTCGATGAGCAACAGTACAAACCGTAAGTAGACGGGAATTAGCCAGTCCGGCTTGCAAACAGTCCGTACGAAACGGAACTCAAACGTAGAAGTAAACTGTGACAGCGCAGCGTAATTGTAGCCCCAGTGGTAGAGCAGGCGGTGCATTTCTAGTGCACCAGCGATAAACTATGATGGTGTTGGTAATCCAGGTGATGCTGGATGCTACCTACGGGTAGCCCCTGCGTTGACTCCACTGGACTCCATTCCGGCCAAGGCCTACTCACATTGTCTGCTACACTAGAGAAGGTACTGGGGGGGTACGCATATGCGCAATGAGAGCAGTGAGAAAGATGCAATACGAAACGAGTGAAGCCCCAACATTACAGTTTCTTGATATGGTTGATTACTGCATTTGGACGAAATTAATCTTATAAGCGATGACCTCGAAACACACTCACATAGACATTTAGGTCAAGGGGAGACCAATAATTAGGGTGGCTCATGAAACATATAAAATCTCTTGAGAGGTTAAAAAGTCACATGATTGTGTGAGCTAATATTCATTAGCTCGGCACACATCGATGTTTATTAATTGTTATATTTTCTTATTTTTTGTAATGAAGCCGGAAATGGTCTATTGAAAAATGACCATTTTATCAATATCTTATCACTGTTCAAATTATAGAGCAGGTGTGTATAAAAAAAGTATAACTTAATCACATGCTTCTATTATTGAACAAACCGTTTCCAAAAAGAAAATTACAAAACAAAAAAAAATCTTGAAGATAGCCGTTTGTTTCCACGGTTCATCATTTCTATGCCAAATGAAAATGGATATTAATGACATAGCCTAACGGGTAACGATGAGGAAGTTAGTTTGGACAAAGTTCTCACGCAGTAGTATAAAGAGGGAATGGGCAAAATAGATTAATAAATTACTTCCACTGCACTCGGATGAGATTCCAACCCATATCGGTGGGCATGCAGACTACATGTTAATCTCCTCTAGTATCGTTTGGCAGTGACAGAGGTTAAAGCAAGAATCCCGCTCGGATGTACTGAGATAAATGTTCACGTAATGATTTCCTACTGCACTTCCACGTAAATACAGGTACATTTCCCTCAATACTATCTTCCTCATGCCTGCTAATGAAGAGGAGATTTTGGTTCCAATCCCTATAATATCTACTGAGGTTTTTTCTTAAATGGTTTCCCACACTCTTTATACGCAAATACGGGTATATCATATGTAAAATTATTCCTTCCTCAGCCCTACTCCATAGGAATAATTTATAATATATTCGGATAAACTGAGCAGATAGTAAGATGTGGTGATGAAAAAAAATAACTTCCTCAACCCAACCCCAATAATGCAGTTCAAATTCGTAAAACCGTATGATTTAAATTAAATAGATTAATAGACATTATCGATTGTAAGCTTCTGAACGTCTTTGTCCACGTGACCACTGGTGCGCTTATGTTGGGAATGAGTACTTATATCGACTGAGCCGAGTATGTGTAAGTTAAATGCATAAGATGCGGTAGACTTGCTTCTAATATACCGTTGTCTGAAGTACAAGCATATCCCAACTTACGACACTTCACAATTACGACTCTTTTTATTGTCACGATGCTCCGAACTTATTTGTTTATTTGAATTATATTTTTATAAAACCAATAGTTTGTGAGATATTGGCAAATATGTTTATACAATTTTGTGAGCTTTAGTTTTACAGAGATATTACTTATGTTTTAACGCAATAATTCTTTCATACCATAGAGTAATTAAAGATAAATAAGTCTCTTAAAAAGCGTATGTTATTTTTTCTTTAAACTCTAAGGAGAAATGTTTGTACAGCAATGATCTATCGCTCTCATTTTAGACTCAATAGTCAATATTTACATTTTTATTGGTCAAAATCAGCTATCAGTAGACCATACTGCCGATGACAGCAATATCAGGGTTCAAATCTCAGTTGGGTGTACTGTGAGTGATTTTCCATTCTCCCTCCATGCAAATACTGGTACATTTAATCTAAATATAGCCTTCCTAATGTTAAAAGCCATTTACCTAATTAGTACATAAGCTGGAAAATGCAACGTCTTTCATAAATGCAGGGGTCACAGAACCTGATGGCATTGTGGTATTTTAAAACACTACCCCTCAATAAAAACATCATTATATTAATTATAATAAAGACTTGTTCAAAACTTCTTTTAAATAAAATTTAGTTTTTAGTAAACTCCCCTCAAGTAATGTTATAGTTTGTAATAAATGTATTCAATAAACTACTCTTATATAATAAATACATTATTTGATTTATTATATACACTCTAGTTCATACGAATTTTAAATTATATTCAACCTTTAGTAAATTATCAACAAAATTGAATACCATTTATCTAAAGCTACGAATCAAGTTTTTTCAATAAAATAGCCTTGACTATGATAAATATTTGTTCAGGCATAACTTTATCCAAATGTCATCCAAAATTGACTGCTTGGACACCTTCAAATTATCTATAATTTTAATTATCATAGACCTATTATAAATTAATAAACTTTAACAACAAATAAATAATGAGTGTGCCTGTTATAAAAGTAAATTTACTCACCCAGATCCGTTAGCGAAGCATAATCATTCATCATGGGTTGTTTGCTTAACACTCGAAGACAAGTTGTATAATGAAAGCATTTCAAAGCAGGTGCTGATATTTATAGCTGTTACAAGCTATGGTTGTGACAGAGTGATGACGTCACCAGGTAAAACCCATTGCCACATAGAAGGGGAAGGGTTGCGATATCATTCAAGGTCGTGATCTATTCCTCTACTTGTCTTGTCGAGCCGCTAAACTGACGCCAGGTAGGAGTCATCAGGGTTGCGACAGTTCGATGACGTCATCGGTAAAACCCATTGCCAGAGGAGGGTCGCCAGGGTCAATGACCTCATGTACTAACTCATGGTTTCAAGGTCATGATCTATTCCTGTCTGGACTCGTCTTGTTGAGCAGCCAAACTGGCACCAGGTATGAGTCATCAGGGTTGCAACAGTGTGATAACGCCATCGAAAACCCCATTGCCGGGAGAGGGTTTCCAGGGTCAATGACTCCATGTACTAGCTCACGGTATAAAGGTAACGATCTATTCCTGTCTCAACTCGGCTTGTAAAGCCACCAAAGTGGTGCCAAGTATGAGCCATCAGGGTTGCTACAGTGCGATGACGTCATCGAGAAAACCTATT
>CABFOV010001869.1:0-33117 GCA_902141375.1 Timema poppense | reverse complement strand
TCAGGGTGAGTGACCTCATGTAATAGCTCACGGTTTCAAGGTCACGATCTATATCTGTCTCGACTTGACTTGTCGATCCACCAAACGGGTGCCAGTCAGCAGGGAAAACCCATTGCCACATAGAAGGGGAGGGTTGCGACATCATTCAAGGTCGTGTTCTATTTCTGTCTTGTCGAACCGCCTAACTGGCGCCAGTCATCAGGGAAAACCCATTGCCACATAGAAGACCAGAAATAAACCTTTGCGATATTGAAGGGGGACAACAGGTCACTAACCCCATGTCGTCATGGAGATAACCAGAGGGGAAATTTAAGTCAGACGGAAATATACTGGCACCAGGTATGAATCATTAGGGAAAACCCAGGGGGGGGGGGGAATTGCGACATAATATGCAATGATTACGTCACACAGCTCGTGGTCAAAGGTCAAAGGTCAAATTGGGACAATACGCCATACTAGGCTACTATTACATTGAGGATAGTTTACATGAGTGGATATTTTCAATTTGAATTATATCTTAGTAACTATTTGAGATACAATATTGCTTATCGTTTTAAAGTTGTAGTACTATTAAAAAACCAACTTTATTCGAAATATATTCTTGTATACAATTTTATAAGCCAGTTTCCGGGAATATAAATTACGAGGAAATTACTTAACCGATTTTGACAAACGACCACTCATTTTAATGGAATGGAGTCCAGGATGTCGGGGAAAATACTAGTTTTCCGTGAAATCTCGATATTCACAGAGAATTTTCAGTTTCTTATTCTTTGTTCAATCACCATGGAAACCGTTATTTTCTGCATAGCTGTTAATCTCTAAATAAAATATATTTCTTTTGCTAAAAAATAGTAACTCAATCTTTATTTGTTGGTCCGAACACATAATTATTTTCTCTTTGGATGAATATTTCTCTTTGGATGCTGATCATAGCACATCTGAATTAAGATTCCTAAACTGGGGAAAATTTATTTGTTATTAGAATGTTATCATTAATTCGCATTTAAATCAATTTTAATGAGCATAATTCGAAGATTAAATGTTAAGTTGGTGAGTTCATGAAAATATTGTCTAGGTTTTGTTGCGCTTATGATAAAATGATGTTTAAATATGTTTCAGTATGTATTATAAGCTCAAAAACGATCAAAATATCTTGAATAATCCTTAAAAATAGCCATTTTAACTATCTAAGTACGGGTTTTGGTTATCATTTGTTTTCAAATAAAGGGTTTTGACGCTTATATCCAAATAGTGGCCTTTGATGTTAATTTGATTCAAATAATGGGTTTCGAGATTGATTTTAGCAAATAGTTACACAATACAAATACACAAGTGAAGCTATGTTTTCATATTAGAGCTTAATTTAGAGGATATGATATTTAAAATTAATGTTTTGTGCACTCCATCTATCTTTTCATATTCTTACAAATACATTTAGTTTAGTTATGTTTCCATGTTGATACTTAATTTTGAGGGAAGGACATTTTAATGTACCGTAGTGTTTTGTATAAGGGTACATCTATATTTTCACATTCTCTCTATCATTCTCTGTCACACTCTCACACTCTCTCCCCTCACACACACACACACTCTCTATATAACACATTCGCTCACACATTCTCTCTCTCACACACTTTTACCCTCAAATACATTCTCTACAACACAATTTCTCACACATTATCTTTATTATACTCCCTCTCTCTTGAGCCCTCTTTCCAACGCTTTCTCTTTCTCAAACGCTCTCTCTCAACCTTTCTATCTCTTGAACGCTCTCTCTGAACATCCCTCTCTCTCTTAAATTCCCCTCCCTCAAACTTTTCTCAAACTCTCTCTAGATCACTCTAAATCTCTCTATCTCAAACTCACTCTTTCTCAAATTATCTTTCTTAATGTCTCTCTTAAACTCTCTCTATAAATTTCTCTCATTAAATTAATCCATCCCTCTCTAACTTTCTCTCTGAAACTCTCTCCGACACGCCCTCTCTCTTTCTCAAACACACAAACACTCTTTCACACACTTTATCACTCATTCTTCCTTACATATTCGCTTTCATTCTCACACACTATCTCTCACTTTCTCTCACATACTTTCTTTTTATCACACATACACTCTCTCTACACACCCACATACACACACACTTTCTTTCCCTCTTCTCCCAGTATTTATTTCACTAACACATACACATACTTTCACCATCGCTCGCTCACACTCAATTGATCTCTCTAAATTGCTCATTAGCAGTATATTACACTCACTTTCTCACACCTCACACTAACACTCTCATTTTCACACTCACCCACACAATAACGCACTCAAACACCACTATCATTTTAACTATCATATTTTATCACTCTCTCTATCATATATTTATATCTTATCCATAATTTGGTGAGCACATTTCCGGTAATTGAAATTACGAGGAAACGGTTGAACCTATATTTTAGCAACGAACATCCATTTTAAAGGTTAGGGGTCAAGGATGGCGGCAAAAATTTGTAGCCTAAGACTAAAACCCAATTTTCTTAGTGAATTTTTCATTATTTCCTTCTGTGTGGGCAGTGGTTCATATGTACGATCATTCTTTGCTTACATCATCATGGAGACCATGTTTGTGTATAGTTGTATATCGCTAAATGATATAGTTTTCTGAAGTTAACACTAATAACAGCTCAATACCTTAATTGTGTGGTTTGGTGCAAAGAATAATTAGAGAGCTGGGAGAGGGTTAATTTTTAAAGTTCTCATTGTGTCATGAAGGAAGAAGAAAATATAAGTTTTTATTCAAATTAAACACCGAAAGCAAAAGATAAATTTTAAGTTGATAACGTTGACGAGTAAACTTTAAACCAGAAAGTCGAGTGAGGGCTAATTATTTTGATCTTTCCTAAATAAAACATTTAGAATACATTTTAGTGCTATAATCTGCAGCCATCGCTGCAATCCACCAGTATTCTAAAAACAACAGTTTCTGAGCTATTAGTAATATATATATATATAAACTGAAGTATCGAAAATCGGGAATTGATTGTAATGCTCTTTGGTGAACAGAGATTTGACCTATTTCTCAATTTGTATCAGTAAAGGTGTATATTATTTTATTTATGCTTGTTGATGGAATGTGATGACGTTTTTCCCCACTCTGTTTCTGCAACACTGTTACTTATATTATTTCGTTTCACAAAATCTTACTAGTTTTAATTAAATATCACAAATTATAGATAAGGGAGTGAAAAAGAAAATCTTTGCGGTCTATCGTACTATTTTGAATTCACTTCGTTCATTAACGGAAAAGATTTTAGGGAAATCCCGGTCGTATTTTTATAAGTGAGTTCTTAAAATAATTTTAATGTAATAATTGGGTTTTCTTAAGTCAAATAGATTCAGTGAACCTGTTATATACAACCAATCATATCAAAGATATTATCTTTTGTGTCGAATTTTTTTTTATATTTGATCATTTCACAAAGAGTGCATAATTGTATCAAGTTAAATATAGTTTCATAAGCTTTGGAATAGATTGACCTATAATTTTATGTTCAGAATTTTTTTCACTCTCACAATTATTCTTTCCAATAAGTTATATATAATTATAATTGTTAGGTTGTTAAAAAAATTCAATTCCTGTCATGCTATTAATTCTACTTATAAAAATAATTTGACAAAAATATAGCGCTATGTATAAATGATTGATTTTATGTAAAAAGAATTCTACATAAATTATAATTCTATACAACAAAAGCAATAAGAGGGGTCAAGGGTGTAAACTTTTGGTTTTGACACATATGCTAATAAATATTTAATCAGCTCAGGTAAACTGTTTGAAACGTTGAGAGAGAGTTTACCAATAATATGATGAAATTACTTAAACATTCATCAAATCTTTATTATTTTTATTAGTTCAATTGTCTTTGAGCAGTACTGGCACTTGAGCATGTAGGCTAAATGAGTAGCTTTTAATATATTCTTAGTAATACAATACTAGTTAAACTTAAATCATCAGGATTTTTAATTTATTTGAAGTTGCCCCCGGTGTATTATCATACCTATCCACATCGATGGGCATGCGGGCTAAATGTCGTGCTCATTTAATCTGACTTGTCATTGAAAAGAGGTTACGGCTCAGATCCCAGATGGATGTTCTGAGTATGATTTACCTTCCTTTACCACAAATCCAGTGATCTTTATTCTAAATTCTACTTTCTTCATCCCCGCCTCGATGGCCTAGTTAAAATGTCTGGCAAGTAGTAAGACAAGTTAGAAAAATATTCTAATTTGGTTATATTGATAAAAATATAATTTTCACCTATATTTTTAGGAGACTGTCTCGCTCCCCGTTTAACTTAGATATGTAATACAGCTCACAGTAATCATTGCATATTAATGCAACTGTATCATTTATTCATTAGAAGTGAAATATGTTAACTCATATAACATTATTTTTTTTAAATTACAATTTTTTTGCACACGGTAATTTAATTTTCTGTAAATAAATAACTGGTCCATGTATCACTGTTGTCAAGCTAGAATGCAGAAAACTACTCTTAGAAATGGATTATGACTAAACTTTATCGTATAATTATATAGTTTACACGTTAATTGGACCTTAAACGAGTGCTTTAACTAACACGATTGTATTAGTCTAGACTCAAGAGTGAGACATTTATTCAGAGCTATCATTTATCTATATAACATGCTCTTCAAAAAAATAAAAGGAATAGAAAATCTCCAAATCAGTAAACAGGGTAATTCTATTTTAATGTGTTATATAAAACATTTATTGCTCAATCCAGGTTTTAGGGACTAATAAAGTTGTTTTAGATTTTTGCTCTCACTTAAGAGTGAAATATATATAGGAACACTTCACTAATAAATCACATGTAGAAAACAACCCCTTGCACAACAGGCCGAGATTTGAACCTTTACCTCCCAGTCACCATCCATACAATATATTTAGAGACAAATTACATACGTCTTGTAGGTTGACCATTTAATTTTTAACGGATATGCTTAAATTGTTTATTATATATCAATTTATTAAATAGCTTTCAATATGTTTATATTTTAGTTTCATACATTGAATTAAATAATGCTTGAATAAATTTATACATTTTAACGTTTCAATAATTATATAGTTGAAGATTATTAGGCCATAATTTAAACTGTGTCTGAAAAGTGAGAGCTTGTGAAAAAATTTTCCACCGCAAAGTTCCTTCTACAGAGTTTACCTAGTGTATTTATACTGTCCCTTCTGTCGTTCTTTGGTCTCTTAATGGGCAGGCATGATCTTCATCGCTTTGCGGTCAGGTCCTCTCGTTCTTCTCTAAACATACTTCAGGTCTTCAAAAAGACAGAAGGAAGAGAAAACATTGAACAAATTTCCATATGTTTATGTTTAAATAAAAAAAAACAACAACATTCATTTCCTCCTCCTTACCTCTTCAGTTTAAAAATAAAATAAAAATAAACTTTTCTAATGAAACATCCACAGATAAAGAAATACACATGAACAAACACACTTTTCCTCAGGAAAGTACAAGATCTTGGTGTAAGTTTTCGGTTGAATATTAGCTTCTGTATGCGGTACACTTCCACTTTAAAACACCCTTCGCCTTTATCCCCCATAGGAGTTCAACCCCTTAACCCTACCCCTCCTCCCTTCCAATCTTGTCTGTGTAGGACCTTGCACCGACACTCCCTCCAACTTCATCAGTGGAATGGGCTGTGAAACCAATATTTATTCAGCGCCTTCTGCTGCAAACCCCTTCCTTTCTCTCCCTTCACCTTCCACTGCTTGCCTGCCTGCCTGCCTGCCTGTTCATGATTCACTAAACTCTTTTCATCTTTATTCTTTTCCTTTTAGCCGAGGATGTCCGGGTTTTTTTTTTCTTATACATCTAAATCTAGAATATATAGTGTCTGCTTGCCTGCCTGCCTGCCTGCCTGTTCATGATTCACTAAACTCTTTTCATCTTTATTCTTTTCCTTTTAGCCTAGGATGTCCGGGTTTTTTTTTTCTTATACATCTAAATCTAGAATATATAGTGAAGAGTGTCAATTGTCAGGATAAACTTAAAACTAAGAGAGATATCCAGACTGGAAAAGTGGAAGATTCTTTTAAAACCCTAATCACGTACACCGGTCAAATTCATGGCTATATTACAACCTACCTTCTTATATTTCTTGTGCAACATGTCTTACCACCCCTCTGGGCTCGCCAAATAATTACACTAATGTAAAAACAATGAGGAAGTAGAATTTAAAAGATGTGTACCACCATTAAAGTGTTGGGAGAGTGAGAGCAATTTTAATGAAATAAGCCATAGAACACCCAACCAGATAAGAAATCTGACCTCCCTGTCACTAGAAAACCAAACCAGACAAGACCAACGCCTATGTCTACATGGCCAACGATTTGGTAAGCAAATATAAACATCCTATAGAGTTTTCCCGGATTAAACAGCAAACCTTGAGAAGTGGTAGGGGATTGAAAAACTAGCTCAAAATGGCCTAAGGAGAGGCACTTGGGCCTATTTGTTATGTAATCGCGTAACCCCCAGCGAGTTTTCTTTGCAAGTGGATGTAAACTAATGTAATTCTAGAGCCGTTTTTTGATAGGTCTTACCGTTTAGCCACACGTGACCTCTAAAGAAGGGTCCCGCCCACTTTAAAGTTGCTCCATTATTTTAATTTTCTTTTGGGGATTTTCCCGTCGGTTAAAGGATAGAAGCTATAAGTTTGACAAATTTCAAGTTTATATTTCATCTGGAAGTGGGTAAACATTAATGTCAGTGGGTGAGTCAGCTATGTTGCTTTATAGTAGTATAATATGTATAATTTTATAATTTATACACTCGCTATATTAAATATACATCATATATATAATTATATATAAAAAGTGTAGTCTCGCTAATTTGAGGGGGTTGCGACCCAGACTAAGTCGGATTGCTGAAACTTCGGACTATCTCGAACTATACGGAATAACATGGAGAAAATTAGAAAAGATGAGTAGCTATTTGTTAGAGAATATTTGAAAAGATTTACCAGACAATAAACAAAACAGAAGAACAAAATTTACTAGGGACTAGTGACTATGCATCTTACGATAAATATACTGTACAACAGTAATGTAATCTGTAAATAAGGCAAGCACATTCGACACGTAGGGCAATACGTTAACTTTACTGAAGATGTTGCTTACTGTTCTATTTTTAGACAATCAAAGGTGAGAGGATGGATCAAATTGATCAATTCTCATGAGCCCATTACTAACCAATCTCTTTATAAATCAATTGATTATATATACATAAAGAGAGGGAGAAAATATATTAGCTATGTATAAAATCCTAAGGTTGGTTTTGAAATGCTACCTCATTCATCTCGATCAGTGTGTGTATTAATTTCAGTGGACTGTTAGCGACGCCCACCCGCTGTCTTTGTTAGAAAGCACCTATTTTAGAGAAGTCATGAACTTCAATTGTTTTACCGTTGCTTTCCACACAATCCCATGATCGAGCGATAAAGTGTCTACACATTTTGCAAGAAAAGTATCACATATATTTTCCAGAGATATTTCACATGTCATGATCGACTTGCAACCGAAGGCTTTAATTCCTTTACGTAGGAAGTTGTGCTATGAATCACTTGGTAGTAATACGTTTACGTCATCAAGGTTTGAACCTGTGAATATCGAGTCCTGAGGCGAGCACTTTACTTCTATAAGATTGTGTCACTAGAAATGAGATGGGAGGGAGTAGCTAGAGGCGGGAAAGGTCGAAAATAAAGCTTGAGGGGATTGGTAATATAATCGAGTTTCAAACTAATTCAAAGCTAAAATTAATAATTATGTTAAAGCTAAACTTATTGAAACCATTACACATCATTGAATGTGTTTATCCTACAGATTTTTTTAGGCTCAATCACTATGCAGCTACAGTGTGGAATTAAAAATGAACCAGAATGTTTTTTGTATATTTTATTTAGTTATTTGATCACTTATGTGGTGTAGGGGTCAGAGTTCAGGGCATCGGATACAGAAATCCCGGGTTCGAACCCCTGCGCTTCAAGATGGTCTGAGAAGCAGTGGGTTTGGAACGGGGTTGACTCAGTCTCGTGAGAAACGTAAGGAGCTACTTGAATAAACAATAGTGAATCTGGTCCATAAATTTGAGATTAATTGCTGGAGGGTTCGTTGGGCTGACCCCATGACACTCTTTATCCGCAGAAGTTGGCACTATCTTCGCCGCCCGGTCATTATGGATATATTGCAGGTTGACATAATTGAGAAAAAAAAATAGTCATCTACCCACAACGGTGAGCACGTGGAGAAAGGCAACCTTCTTGTATTTTCTTGTTTACTGGTGACGGGTATCTTTACCGCGTCTCACTACCTATTTGGACTATACGCATGCATATGAATTTGACTACTAGGGTAGAGAAGCTGGAATTAGCATTTAGAGGAACTGTCTCAGCATTAGCATGGATAGAGAGAGTAGCAAAAAACCTTACCGAGTTGAAGGCGGCTGCGTTATCTGATAGCTCGTAGTCTTAATTGATCACACATATGTAGCTGACGATTTACGCAAGTCAATCATAGACTCTGCCTTAAAATATGATTGAAGAATTACCCTGAGCCCTGAGAAATTCCTGGATAGCTCAGTGGTTAGATCATAGGCGTGCTAAGCAAAATATCTCGGGCTCGATTCCCATGTCCAGGTATCATTTTTATATTTAAAGAATATTAATTATAGATTTAGGTATGACCGTAATTATAAAATATAATATGTTTTCTAATTAATCCATCATGGAAAGGGAGTGGTAAACCAGTGATCTTGGGAACACCCTGAATAGACCTGACCGTGATTAAGAACAAGACCATAACGTTACCATCAAGTCATGATTTAATATATTTGCATTAAGTCTGTATGACCACCAATATAGTTCAGAAATAACTATGGTATTAACTCGCTTTAGTTATAATTGTATTATGGTTAGCCTCTATTCAAAATATCAATGAAAATTTAAGAAAGCTACGGAGCATTCATCGAAGAAAAACAAAAAAATAAGAGAACAGCCCCAAATTGTAGTCGATTAAGATTGAACTCTTGCCCCACTCTTTGGAGATGGAGTGAAATACATTAGGCCAATCCTACAAGTAACATGAGACCAGATATATTTTTTTTTTTGTGAAATCTATTTTCCTTCTATTTCTTTGTTAATGGAATATCCTGGTATAGTAGGTCTTTGGAGTTTCTTTCACACATTCCTATAGAAGGAATAACTTTATTTACTACCCCAAACAAACTTGCTTTTTTTTTCTTCGTACCAAATTTAGAAGAGAAGCTTTTACTGAAAATATGAAGGAAACGCTCTAGAAATTAAACTATACAAAAACGCAAAAATAATCAATTAATCATATATTTTATAAAACTGAATCGTTATATTAATTTGTGCTTGAAATTAAAACGTTGATGGAAATTCTTGAAAAATCTTTGTTTTTTAAAATTTAGAGATATATTAAGAGAGAAAATAAATTTGATAGCCAACACACAATGTTCTGAAATTTTGCGTTTATTTGAAAGTTTAAAAGTTAATTTATACTTAGTATGAAATTGTCAGAATATGTGGCCTAATTGTATATCTTCTGCGTATATACTTGCCACTAAACATCGCTAAAGAATAGTAGCTGCACTCTCTTTAAAACATTGCACAGGTTTTCAAGATTGCTACTAGTTTGGCTAAGTGTGGCCATGATACAATACGTAGTCTATATAGTCATAATTATAATATATTATTATTATTAGCACCACGTCTTACTACCCGTTCGGGTTATACGCACTTACGCTAATGTGTAATGCTAGGGTGATTGTGAGATGAAATGGAGGACCTACAGTTTATCGTGGAATCCGAACCACGGTGGTGGCCTGGCATTCCCCACATTCACAAGATGTCTTGTCAGAGGTGAAGGAAGGGTTTGGTAATCAGGTAAATCTGTGCAGGGACCGAGGATTGAATCCCGGCCGCCAGCACAGAAGTCTGACACCTTACCCCTAGACCGCCAGGTCACCTAATTATAATATAATAATAGTAATGATACTAATAACAATATGCGTACAACCAAAAGAGTAGTAAGACGCAAGGCTATTTTTTATAACTTATCAACTAAAATGTTATTAATGCTGGACACAAAATAATTATCTTTGTATTTTCTAGAAAGTTATTTCTACCTAATTCCAACTAAAGTGTATGGTTTACACGAGAATAGTCAAGGTTTTTTTTTAATTTTCCGCAGAATCACATACCCGTTTGGGCTACACACATATGTGTAAGTGTATTGATCATGTTAATGGGGAAGGGATTAATAAGTTAGAATTTTAGAGGAAATGTAGCCACACTTGGGTGAAGGGATAGTGTAAAACCCATTTATTAAAAACGTCCTTCAGCATCCGGATGGGATTTTGAACCCTAAGCTCCCCGTCACCACCAAAACAGACCATATAAGGTTGACGACTTAGCCACAAACCCATCGATACGGGTTGAGCGTAATAACAAATATACCCGCTTCAGTGGGGCCGCGTAGTTTAAGGCGCTGTTCTCGCAGCAGACCTGACAGCCGATGACTGGGAGATTGAGGTTTGAATTTCAGTGGGATGTACTCGGAGTGGTTTTTTCCAAAATTGTTTTTCACTCTCCATCCACACAAATGCGTACACACTTCTTCTAAATATAGCCTTCCCAATTCGTGAAATCACAAGCGTGATTAGTACCAATCGTATAGCTCAAACGGTTAGTAAGACGCGATGCTAAAATTAAAAAAACTGTATATCAGTGGCATGTATTTGAGTGTTTCCAGACTAAGCAGAGCTTTTTAAATATGCAAATGAGATATTTTCTCACCCCCGCAATCTTAGTCAGACCAGACACATGTAGGCTATGCTCCACACACCCCACATGGGGATGACCATTGGCTGAGAGCATAAAGGTACAGTGCCAACTACAGTAGCCTCATGGCTTCTTTGGTGCTGACTGACAGTTCACAGCTGACAATTGACAGCTTTAAACAATTACCAGACCAAATTACGTATCCCTACGCTGAACCAGATGATCTGCAAAAACTTGTGTTTAGCAGCTGTCACTTTTGACATATCAAAATTTAGGTATATACCTAAATTTTAACTATCAGAAGTCAGCTGTGAGCTGTCAGTCAGCACCAAAGAAGCCATGGGGCTACTGTAACTTTGCTAATCCTGTAAATATGAATTAAACCATTCCATACCACAATGTTGGGGCCATTTTACATGTATTTTGTAAACATTCTAACATATTCAAACTATGACGATCCAACTACAGATAGTTTGAATGTATGTCCGAGTGTAACAACGATATAAAAAGAGAGAGACTCTCAGCAAATATTAAGTGCCCCCCGCCCCCCTTCCCCACCCAACAAGAAAGCCAGCTAGTATCAAGATTACACAGCACAGAGCGCCATCACAAAGACAATAGTTACACAGATGGGGAAACAAGTTAACAGTCGGGTCACCTTTTCAGTCTTTTTTTGGGGTGGTTTCCTCCCCTATCTATCTGGCCGTTTGACCCACCTGCCACCCTGCCTGACTCCTCGAAGTTGTTTCTGCCTCTTTGCCTGCCCAGTTCACTCAAAATGTGGACTGTGTCATAGACGTTTGCATGTCAGATGTCTTTCACATGCCACTCTGTGACTGTTCTTTTCTTTGAGACGTTCTATTGAATCACTTCATGGGTTTTATAGGGAAACGATTCATCTCCAAAGAATAAGATATTTTTATATTTTTAGTATAAGTTAGTGCCTTTGTTTTAGAAACTCAACCGTCTTACCCAAGAGAAACGTATAAGATATATAGCTTAAGGCAGTGGGTCCCCAATTATTTTTTGTGGAGGTCCGTTTTAAAAACTCGACATACTTTCGCGGTCTAGCAAAACTTTAACAGTGACTCAAGTTCAAGCCCTATAGGACTATTTTAATTCAAAAATTTGATTTTATTTCCTTTTAGTTATTTTACTACTTTATTATTGCTGGCCTTTCATGTCTACTACCCGCCCACCACGGAAATAGCATCATATCTTCTGTTTATCGCTATCTTGTCAAGGTCCCTAAAAATGTATCTGCGGTCTAGATGCGAACCGCAGCCACGCCGTCCGCCATTTGGTGACCACTTGCTTAAGGAAATGTATCAGCATTAGCCTGACCCACTTCAGTATGTTTTAAAGTATCACTCTCGCAGTACATTATACCGCCAATGACGGGGAGATCGGGGTTCGAAAGTCTGTTGGATGAATTGAGTGTAATTTTTCCTAAGGGGTTTTCAACTCTACTTCCACGCTAATGCGGGTACACTTTATCTACATGTAACCTTAATCACACCTAACCCATTAGCGTAATAAGTGCATAGTCATCTAACTCAAACAAGCGGCAAGACGCACTGTAAAAAAATATATATTAGCCTGAACATAGGAAAGGATTAGTGGGAGAGTACTCATATTTAATTCAAATCCCAGCCTACCGAACCAGAGTTAGGGACTCTAGAGCATTAATATCTGTTTCCCAGAATTATTAAGTGTTAATTAATGTTCACTGAAAGCTTTTGTGAATTAGTATGCTTCAGCATTCATTCAACCCCTGTTTCCAATAACATCAGGTAGGCTACCTTCTAGAATAATGAGCCTCAAATGACGCACTTTAGAAAACAATCAAAACGAAAGAGTTGTTCAGGAAAGTTGAGAAATTATATACTTACTTTTATTAATACTATTCTTTTTTTGCTGGACAAATTTCCAACTAAAGTGGCTCGAGTCAAGATTTGAACCTGTATGGCTTTTCTTTATGTGCTAAAGCATGGTCATCTAGTTACAGGCCAGAGTGTTAAATATGGCAACCCCGCTTGTAGTGACGTCATGAGGCCTAGCAATCTGCTAGTTCTTATGGAGAATTGTGTGAATATTTACAGTTTTCATCATTTAAAAACTGATTAGTCACTTTGTACGATACCGACAGTCAATCTAAACATGTTTTACGTATATCATTTAATAAAAATACTTCAAATGTTGAAAATCACAACAAATAAATATGTACAGTACATCATTATTTTAAAATAAATTTGCTGGGTAAGGATTATGTACCGTTCCCAAACACTATTAGAATATTACGATGAAAATTACAAAAGGCACTGGATCCAAGCCTATAAAGAGTATTGATTGTTGCACTAATCCAAAGGTCTCGGGCTCAATGCCCATATCTAGGTTTCCTCTTTATCAACTATTTAAATAAAATTGACAGAGTTATTTAAGAATTACTTTGAACACTTACCAGCTTTGAGACATAGCATTTTGAAACATTACTTTGTAAAGATTTCAACTTTTTTTTCTTTTCTGAATAAAAATTTTCACTGCGAAATTTATAATTCTTTTACTTGATGTAGTTAATATGAGGTATATTTACAAGCGTTGACGAAACCAAAGAAAATAATTCACGGAAGGAATTGCCACAGAAAAATTGGTTTATTTTAATTAGCACTGTCTTAGTTTCCTATCGGATTATACGCTTAAGAACTAATTATAATATTGAGATTAGGGTTCAGAAAGGTTATATTTACGGGAGTGTACCCACATGTTCTAATAAAGTTTACAATTAAAATGTGCTCTCTTCGTAAATGAAATATAATATATTATTATATTAATTGGCTCACGGTGACAGTTGCAAAAATATTTAGATAGTAAATTTGTTTGTACAGTAAATAAAAAAGTATTATATTAATATCAGTTTAATAAAGTAGGCTATGAGCTGTGAAATTTTGATTCTTTTGATATTGGTTGCTTAATTTAATATCTATAATCACACTACTGTTTTACATATAGTTTCCATTAAATTTCTTAACATCTAAATAACACCAGTACATGACTCTTACACATTATCGTTAAATTAACACCTAGTAGGCCTATCTTCTATAAAATAAACTTAGATCAAAACATTTACCTCTAGACCCTGATCAGCCTCCCAAACAATTCAAACAAGAAGAGATGAAGATCCTAAAACAATGGTTTTTATTCACTAATTAAGCGTACATTTTTTCTTTTTTTTTCTTGTAAAGTAATTTCTTAACCAAGAATGGATCGTGTGTTTAGGTATCTTTTCCACGTCCCTCCTTTAAAGGTTCAAACCAAGGGACCATATATCATCCGAAGAGAAGATATCCATCTTGTTAGCACCAGGTTGAATGTTAGACATACTGTTGCACTGCATGAAGCAGCGATCTTCTTGCTGATTTGAAAGCTCATAATTTCTTCCCCTAGACTTTTAGTCCATGACACAAATGTTATTGATAGTTTTACGACCCAAGTGTCGCCTGGTACCATAATACACCACTTGTGTTTGTAGGACTGAGGAACGTCCTCTGAAGGACACTTTGTAGTCAAAGAGGAAACCGTTAACAGTATGTGGGGGGGGGGATTTAGTTGGGCTTGATTAAACATTAAAACTAATTCGGTGGCAAGAAAGTCATTAAAATTAAAAAGGAGGAATACGAATCACATTTTACATTTTTAATTAGGGTTTTGGACCGAGGCTAAACACAATGTAAGGCAGAGCTAGTTTAAAGTTCAGCAAAATGTAGTCAAACTACAGCACTGTCTTGCTAATCCGAAACTTAAATTATCAAGGATGATTGGGTTATAAAAATGTTCGGATTATCAAGAGATGACGAAAAAATGTACGACACCATTAGCTAGTAATTTACTGATATATTGTTATTTGTAAATTGGTTTTTATATATTTTATTCACTGGGCTTCGAAACGCATACCCGTGTCTCCATGGTATTTTCATTTAAATAAAAATGGTAGACATACCCACAGAATTCTTTGTAGCATTTCTAGTCTTTCTAAAACTGCACATTACTCTCTTAGGCTTAATGTTCTAAATTTTCTTTTGTTAGACAACGTTTTGCAATAAAGACACGTAGAAACAAACTATCAAGGTAAGCTTAAGCTATTACAACATTGTGACCATTAATAGGGTCTGAACCACGGAAATACAATGGGAGTGGGGTGTTCAAAATCATAAGTGCATGACATGATGTTAAGAATTACTATTAGACCCTAATAAGAAGTACATTGTTATTTTAAACTGTCCGACACCTTAGCTAAATCAGTAGGCCTATTGTGTCTATCTAGTAATCTAAAGGTTCTGGGTTCAATTACTGGCATGGCTGAATAATGTATCATTGGCGAAATGTGAGTTTCTCCTTTCTCAGTGAAGAATTAATGGTTGGGGGTTGGATGTTGTATCTGATGTAGATTTAAGTTAATTTTTAAGTCGTGTGGTGAGATAATCAGTCCGATCAAAAATTTCACTTTATATACCTGAAAAAAAAATGTAGAAATATTGTATACAGTAATGGTGGAGCTTCATTTGTTTAAAGGGGGAAGGAGTGGGGAAAAGAAAAAAAAAAGAAAAAAAAAGGACTTTATACCTTCCTATTCCCCAGTTAATGTTAGAAAATTGGATGTTCCTAAAAGCTATGGGGAGTGTTTTAAAATTACACTCTTTTAACAGCTATTTATGTGGGGAATGCCAGGCCTCCACCGTGGTTCGGATTCCACGTTAAACTATAGGTCCTCCATTTCATCTCACAATCACCCTACCATTACACATTAGCGTAAGTGCGTATAACCCGAACGGTTAGTAAGACGCGGTGCTAATAATAATAATAATATAAATAATAACAGCTATTTATGCCCCTATATTTTTAAAAAATTTGAATACTCTTAGAGGCTATTTGGAATAGTCCTCCTTCAACCAATTTCTTAAAAATTTTGTTTCTTCTAAAAGCTATCTTAAGTAGTACTAATAAGAATTATTTTAATAATTAGATTCCTTAGAAGTGGTCCTTACTATTTTTTTTTAAATTTGGAGTGTTCTAGGACCTATTTTGAGTGTTCTTTGCCTGTTTTTTTTTTTTCAAAAATGGCACCTCTCAAAGCTTTTTTAAGTGGTCTTACATCAGCAAATTTTAAAATATGATGCCCTTAGAAGATTTGGAATGGTTTTCACCTCGATTTTTTTTTAAATTAGATGCCTTTAGAATCTATTGAATGTGGTTTTCCGCCCCCCCCTCCCCCAAAACATTTTTGAAAAGTAAATTCTTTCAGAAGCTAAGTTAAGTAATCCTATCTTGGTTTTTAAGCTACTATATGCATATAGAATCTATTTAGATCAGCGATTACGGGTGTTTCTGTTAAAAATCAGATGTTTCTAAAAAACACTTTGAGGGATATTCAATTGGAAGTGTTTTTTTGAAAACTGGATGCTTAAATAATGTATTTGGAATGGTCTCTCCCTGGCAATTTTTTGAGAAGTGAATGCTTCTATAAGTTAGTAGAAGTTTAAAAAATACTATCTTTAATTTAAGTTTAATATTAAAAACTTTGGATGTTATTGGAAGAGTGGGGTGGAGGGTTAGCTCTTATCAACCCCCCCACCCCCTATTTACGCTAATGGTTGGAGGTATCCAAACTCGGGGAGGATTGGGTTACTGAGTCCTCCAATCTACCATGGGTTCAGATTAGCAAGACTGTGATGTATTTAAGATTAAGAGGGTGACATGGAGATAATTCACCCACACTATCTTGGAGAGAGGTTGGGGACCAAGGTGACCTGGTGGTCTAGAGGTAAGGTGTCGGACTTCTGTGCTGGTGGCCGGGGTTCAATTCTCGGTTCCGGCACAGATTTATCTGATTACCAAACCCTTTCTTCACTTCTGACAATACATCTTATGAATGTGGGGAATGCCAGGACTCCACCGTGGTTCGGATTCCACGTTAAACTGTAGGTCCTCCATTTCATCTCACAATCACCCTACCATTGCACTATAGCGTTAGTGCGTATAACCCGAATGGGTAGTAAGACGCGGTGCTAATAATAATAATAATTGGGGATCAGTGAAAATTAAATTTGCAAATCCTAACCTCTTTACCAGGACACGGATCTAAAAGTATCCTTTCTGTTTATGTTAATTGAAGAAAGGCAAGTATTACAGCATAGCCCACTTGGTAATTGTTGTGGATAACTCAACTAGAGTAAAATCTTGTTAAATCATTCAAATTGGAAGCTATTAAAGTTTTAAATTCAAATTTATTTGAGAATTTGGGTTTAAAGTGTTTTCTAATTTATAATTTCATGTAAATCTTTTACGGCTATTTTATCAATAAATCCTGTCTATATGAATAGGCCTATTTGATAGCTTAGGATAATTTATATAATAATCTTATTGTTAATCTATACTTGTAACTTTAATTTACTATAGTTTTTTTTAAATTCAAAATGATCGTTTTTACATTCACGCATTAAATGATGTTATGTTTTTTATAGTATTTCTATATTATTTTAGTCTTATTGAATATCCATGGCTTCAAAAAGAACCCCGTCGAATCACAAGAAATACTTTATATCTTATTATACCTTTAATTCCAAACAAAAATTAGTACTCTCCTGAAAGTAAGTTACCTGACATAAACTTTTATTTTCCAGTAAGTTTATCCCTACTCTTTCTATCTACCTTTTCAATAGATACTAACTTATTAATATTCATATGTTTTAGCACTGGGTGCCTTTTCTCGAATAGGTAGTCTTAATAGTACAAAAAGGCCCATCAACCATCGAAATCCATTACAGGAATTTATTACATGTCTCTTTGATTAATTCAGAATACTGTTCAACTTCGGTAAAAAAATTTTTGAAGAAATCTTAAATACAATATTAAATTGTGGGGTATAATTTTACTTGTTTTCCTCCTTTCTTAAGGAAAATGTCCGTATAACCCGAACGGACAGTAAGACGCGGTACAAAAAAGTATATATATTATCGTAATTAGTACAAAGACTTGAGGTGACCTGGCGGTCTAGGGGTAAGGCGTCAGACTTCTATGCTGGCAGCCAGGGTTCAATCCTCGGTCCCGGCATAGATTTATCTGATTACCAAACCCTTCCTTCACCTCTGACAAGACATCTTGTGAATGTGGGGAATGCCAGGCCTCCACCGTGGTTCGGATTCCACGTTAAACTGTAGGTCCTCCATTTCATCTCACAATCACCTTACCATTACACATTAGCGTAAGTGCGTATAACCCGAACAGGTAGTAAGACGCGGTGCTAATAATAATAATAATAATAATAATAGTTCAAAGACTTATAACCAGAACAGGTAGTAAGCTTAAGACCTGGTTCTGAAAAAAAAAAGTTATCAAAGACATCACATATACTCTCGTGTGTCAATTCACTAAAACATTTAATGATCAGCAAGACCATACATATAATGATTTGTTGTCAGTTTTTGTAGTAAAAGCTACCATAACAAGCAATAATAAAAATAAATAGTACGGAATTCCACACGGACTTTCTCGCTCTATTGTTTAAAAACGGAGATATTTACTCAAAACTCGTAATAAATGTGAAACGAAATAAGATACACTAGCAAACCCAAGCATAAATTGCACTATACTTAAGTAAACTTTTTTTTAGTCCCGGTTAAAAATTTTATAATTTTATAATTTTGTTCTTAAGGAATTAACGTCCTCATTTGTATGTTTGGACCGATAAAAAAATATCACTGTTGGGTCCACAAAGGTCAACTCTTCGTATTAAAATCTCAACATCCGGTTAAAATTTTCGACATTTTAATAGGTGTTGAAAATCTTCATGCCATCGCATTGCTATTAAATTCCTCATTTATAAATTTTGACCAATAAAAAATATAAATATTGACTATTGAGTCTAAAATGGATATAGACCATTATTGTACAAACATTTCTTCTAAGAAGTTTAAGGAAAAACAACTTAAACTTTTAAAGACTTAATTATATTTAATTACTTTATGGCATTGGAGAATTATTGGTTTAAAACTAAAGTAGTACCTCTTTACAACTAAAGATCACAAAATTGTATTAATATATTTGCCAATATCCCAGAAACTGTTGGATTTATAAAAATATATTTCATCTAAAAGTTTTTATTTTTAATAGTACTACAATTTTGCAATGATAAGTTATTTAGTATCTCAAATAGTTTCGGAGATACGGAAGTTTCTGCTTCTGTAAAGTACCCTAAAATTCATTTTCATGGAAAATGAAAATAGCCAGTTTATTTATAATCTTAATCAACACCTATATACGAATTTTAATCAAAATCGTTAGAGATGAGTTTGAGAAAATCATTTTTTTTTTTCTCTTTTCGCCCTTTCCTAAACTACTCTTAATTTTAAGTTTAAACAGACACACACAAAAACGGCATTAAAAAGACCACTTTTAGGGTTGGGGGGGAGGGGGTGTCTTGAGACGTCGACATCCATTAACATTTCAGGTTAGATTTCTTTTGCGGTCGCAATACTTTTACCTTTTTTTTGTTCGAAAAGTTAAAAAATATATATATTAACGTATAGCTTGAAAGTTATTGGTTTTATAAAAATATGCTTCTCTAAAATATTTGTATTATAAATAGACCTACATATTTGTAACGATAAGTAATTTCATATCTCAAATTAAAAAAATTACGCTTTAGACTGGAGCCCTTAAATTCATTTTTCCCAAATATTGAGAGAAGCAATTTTGTTTGGAATATTCATAAATGTTTATAAATTAAATTTAATCAAATTCGTTATAGCCGATTTTGAGAAAATCTACTTTTCTCATTTTGCCCTTCAGTAAACTACCCTTAATTTTAGGGTTAGATATCTAATTCGAAAAACCCCTCGGGGCAACCCTATGATAACCCTAGATACCAAGTTTTATCTTTAGTGTTATTATATAACTGCAAGCCGGATGGTGGTATAAAAGTTTTTCAGAAAAGCAGACCAGTCAAATATGTATCGTTGGCCGTAATTTTGCGAACACTGTTCTAAGGCACCAAGCTCTCCCTTAACTATATGACTCTTGTAATAGGGAGGCAGGCGTTCGTATCTCACTCAAGCTGATCCAATGTGAGTGGTTTTTTTATGTAAGAATATGAAAATGTATACATGCCTACGAAAAACAAACATAAACTAACAGTACACTATATATATATATATATGTAAGAGTATACTGAGCTGTAGAGCTAGATAGTTTAATCGAGTGAATACTAACCTTGCCGTGAGCCACGGCAGTTAGGTCGGGTAGAAAAATATCTTGAGGCAACGCTCGGTTAACCCTAATGCACCTTGGTGAGCATTGATCCTCTTCTTTTCTTAGCAACATATTTTTATAACGGTGTCTATTATTTAATTTATTCCTATTTGTCGAACTTTGATTATCTTTTTTACAGAGGTTTCTTTAATGTGTATATTAGTTAATAGTACTCTTCAGTGAACAGTACGCCTATTTTTTATGCATTTCGGTACCAGTATTATCAAGGTTAGGCTGCATCAAAACTACCAAACCATACGTTCTTCAACAACCGCTAGAGATCCATTACGGGAACGATTTAAAATGCTATCAAACAAAATACGTGATTGTATATCGGCACATTGATTTGAAGTTAGTCACTAATAAATGTTTAAATGCATTTTATAAAAGGAGAATTTACCACATATGAAAACATTTGTAGTATATTTTTAATATGTTTTTATTGGAGTTAACTTACTAAGAATACCGAATATATTTGCACGCGAATTATAACATAATTTAATTTAATGCAGTACACCTAATTAACTTAGTTTCAATTTAGACTACACTATAAACCCTCTCTGTAACCGTAAATAAATTTGGTAGAAAAACCCCGTATTCAAACCAGTCTCTCTTGGCAATATTATCAACTACTCTAACCAAAAAACCCAAGAAGAATGTTATTAAACGTGAATCATAACAGATTTCATGTTAACTATAGCCAGATTTAAGAGTTGGTTACATTAAAGAACGTGGAGCATCATTTCTCAGTTTCTAGCATACATATTGCGTTTTTTAGTATTTACGATAATTACATAAAAAAACTAGAAGTAAAGAAGAGGACAAATTGTATTATTATTATTATTATTATTATTATTATTAGCACCGCGTCTTACTAACCGTTCGGGTTATACGCACTTACGCTAATGTGTAACGGTAGGGTGATTGTGAGATGAAATGAAGGACATACAGTTTAACGTGGAATCCGAACCACGGTGGAGGCCTGGCATTCCCCACATTCACAAAATGTCTTGTCAGAGGTGAAGGAAGGGTTTGGTACTCAGACAAATCTTTGCCGGGACCGAGGATCGAACCCCGGCCGCCAGCATAGAAGTCTGACACCTTACCCCTAGACCGCCAGGTCACCTGACAAATTGTAAAAGATCTCCCCGACCAGAGTTGCAGTTTTTAAAGTGACAGTGAAAGCGACCTTGGCTTATTTCTGGACCACGAGAGGGTTGCAAGAAGGCCTCGTGGTTTTTCTTTTATTGGAGAGAGACTCGTGGTTACACAATCAAAGAAATCAGACTTGTATTAAACTTTCGCGATCACACGGTCATATGGATCAGACGAGAGCTAAGCACTCACAACGTCACTCCAACCCAACTTTAATTATTTATATAATATTAATTATTTAAATTACCAGAACATAAATTTGGAATTAATTAATCCTAGTTATTGATTGGTGATCTTTAATTTATGTTATCTTCCATTTAAATCAAACCCAATCTTATCGTAGGTAGGGAGCGTGACACTACCTGGCACCCGAACACAATATACTTAAGTATTTATTATTATTAGCACCGCGTCTTACTACCCGTTCGGGTTATACGCACTTACGCTAATGTGTAATGGTAGGGTGATTGTGAGATGAAATGGAGGACCTACAGTTTAACGTGGAATCCGAACCACGGTGGAGGCCTGGCATTCCTCACATTCACAAGATGTCTTGTCAGAGGTGAAGGAAGGGTTTGGTAATCAGATAAATTTGTGCCGGGACCGAGGATTGAACCCCGGCCGCCAGCACAGAAGTCTAACACCTTACCCCTAGACCGCCAGGTCACCCTTAAGTATTTAAATCTAGCGCTGAGATATAAATTGACGCACGTGAATCCAGGGCGATCAGATCGTATAATAACCCTGTCAGGATCAGAACCAAGGATGCCGGGAAGAATATTACCACGTGCGATTAGATAAGTTTTCTCAAATAGTGGTAATAAAAGTGGGGAGTATAATATGTGGATATAAAACAAATCTCAATTCAAATTGGTTCTAATAAAAAATAATAAATGGTAATTCTCAAAGTAATTTTCTAGTGAGTGCTGTTAATAAACAAAAACCGTCAACCGTGCATAATCGCTACTACTATGGCGTTGAAGTAACGAAAGATCTAACAAAAAGGTAAGGAAAGCAACGTGAGCTAGCGTTAAGTCAAGCAAGCGAGAAGCAAGCAAGGCAGACAAGCAAGCTATCCGGTCAGTCTGACACTAGACTTGGGGCTTATTACCCTGTCTAGAGTCCCCTCAACCCCCCTCCCCCCTCCTATCTTCCTTTCCTACCAACAAGAGAGGGGGCATCACCCCCCACGAGCTGGCGCCAGCACCTTACCTCTAGCCTCCTACAAACAAATAAATAATTTGATGGGAGGAAGACTAGGGGGGGAGAAGGGGTGCAAGGTGGGCTAGAAAGATCGACATTGTTTACCTTACTAGGTGGCGTCTGAAGGAATGTACTCATTCCAACAGCTGGGATCAGGCCACTTAAACACAACGGATAATTGGACATTTTTATTGTATGCCTTTGAATGTATGGACAAAAAATAGAAATACCTTTGAATCTGATAGATTATTTGGTTGATTTAAAAATAAAACAACAAATATGTTTTTTTGAACAGCTCTTAGCGTTTATAAATTAGTTTATAATTAGGTCTCTTCTAGTAAAAGGATACGGGTTTCTAGCCCAATTCCTAGGAACATATTCCCCCTTTACTGTACCACGGGGCTTACACCAACAGGTTATTCAATATAGATTAACTTTATATTAAAAAGGTTTCTTTTCGCCGCGTTTCACTACCCTTTCGGTTTACGCATATGTCTACGGTAGGAGTGTAGGTAAGTGAAAGCTAGCCTACCCTAACAGATATAATCTAATGTATCCATTCGTCAAACTATATAATCTATAAGACCCTATGTTGATTTGTTGTTACGTTTGGATGTAAAAACTTTCACAACAAACAATCTGTTTTAATTGTTTATTTATTTTAACTGTTTAACATCTTCTGCAAGCTGCCAGTTACCACCACTCCTAAGGCGAATGGAATTTACTTGCTACACCTATTTAATAAGGACGAAGAAGTTTGAAGAGGAAGTGTATCCACACATGACGAGAGAGAGATCGTTAAACTATTTAGGAAAAAAAAAAAGCTCAGGACATCTAACTAGGATTCGAACTTCATCTCCACGTAATTGACAGTTCAGTAAAATACGAGAGTGAAGCATTAGAACATTTACCCACAGAACCGAGTAGTGAAATGGTCATTTTGGGTGGTTTAATTATTTCGCATTTTATAAGTTACAGTTTTTTTAAGTGTAATATTACCGTAATTCAGTCATTTGAACAAATACATAATTATAATCACTATTAGCTGAAGTACCCTGCGTTATCCAGTAAGCATTTTTTTTAGTTGATTGATTGTAATTAATTAAAATATACAATCCAAATTTTAAAATTACGACTTCAAAGTGCACACGTTCATGCACAGGGGATACTAACTTTTAAAGTTACAGACCTCTGTGTGTGGTAGATAGACAATGCTCATTACAGACAAACAAACTATTTGGCGTGGCTCTTACACCTGCCTACCTGACAAATTGAAATCATGTACCACAGAGATAAGTATTTTTACATAATTTTTGGAAATTTAGAAAGCCTTCATTTCACCAACCTCCACTTATAAATATCAAATATTTTTGATGTATAGAGGTATTTCAAGTAATCCCCCTGCATTGTTGCATTTTTTTAAATTTCCCATGTATAATTAATGTATACAGCGTTTTGAGCGAGATAAGGCAACTAACAGACAGAGAGCGAGAGAGAAAGACACAACATTTCATTTGTATATAGTTAGTTGGTTAAAAATATATAAAAAAAGATCTAGTTGCATGTCCACTAGCCTACATAAATTATTATAAAAAATTGAGATATTTATGGTTTTTTATTTGGTATTCTTCCGCAGCAACAACCATGCAGTTTAATATGTCAGGCTCACAAAATGTGTGGTAGCAAAAACTAATGTTTCCAAAGAACGATGGTTAGTAACAAGTTTCCGTTTTCCCTGTTTCTTAGTTCTTTATATATCCGAATAGGCAATCTGTTCACCATAGAGTGGTGGTAGCTGGCAGCTAGAAGATGTTTTTTGCATCACGTCTTGCTACCCGTTTGGGTTATACACTTATGTAGACCGATCATTTACTATAGTGGTTATTTCTTTATTCTTGTGATTAAGTTGCCTTTTAATGGGCGAATACTTATATCGATATCACCCGTGGCTGGTGATGTAAAAATTAAGATATCCACAGAATAAAAATTGTATTGAATAATTTTTTGAAAATATATACAGACATACTTAGTTTGATTTTATCAATAAAACACCAACATAAAGAAATGGGCCTGTATAGAATTTAATTAAATCAACATGGCACGTACGTACATATAAATAGGCATACACACATTGGCATATTTATGTAGGCCTACATAAATATATACACAGAGAGTAACTGTTAGATCTAATTACCACAACCAGTAAGAGACAATCCATCCTACACTCTTTAATATGCGTTACATTGTCTATGACTTGATGAGTGAAGACTTTAAATTAGCTAAAAGAGTTGTTTTTTTTCAATAAAAAATATAACCAGTTTACTGAGCCTGTTTATATTAGTTGAATGGTACAAAAGAAAAAGAGGCAAAGCCACATATTGAGTCGTGTTCATCTTTAAAGAAACATTACAATAAAAACTACCATTTTCTTTAAGTAAATATGATTTTATAATATAAATAACTATATCATAGTGAATGTGAGGAATGCCAGGTCTCCACCGTGGTTCGGATTCCACGTTAAACTGTAGGTCCTTCAATTCATCTCACAATCACCCTACCATTGCACATTAGCGTAAGTGCGTATAACCCGAACGGGTAGTAAGACGCGGTGCTAATAATAATAATAATAATAATAACTATATCATATATGTAGTAACACAAGACTTAACCAAAGTATCTTATATATATATATATATATTTAAACTTTACTCCAGAGCTAACAATCAAAATAGAAACAGATAATTTATACGTTCAAATTACTTGGTTACCTAACCTCGACTGAATAGTAACTGGACTCTTGAGGCTCACAGACGTCTTAGTTTGCTTGGATCAGCTCGAATGGCTCGACTCTCAAGGGTTGTGGTAAGGGGGAGATAGTTTAGACACCAAAATGTTCACAGCAATAGAAGTGCACATTCCCCACGCTAAATATCAATGCGGCTGCGCATTGGTACTTCAACTTTAACAAATACTTCTAGCGTTCACACCATTCTGCCAAACTGTATACAAGAACTATCTCTAGCTTTCAAATACGACACAGTTGCCAACATTACACCAGAAAAGCGCTAATTGTAATAATAATAATAATAATTATTATTATTATTATTATTAGCACCGCGTCTCACTACCCGTTCGGGTTATACGTACTTACGCTAATGTGTAATGGTAGGGTGATTGTGAGATGAAATGGAGGACCTACAGTTTAACGTGGAATCCGAACCACGGTGGAGGCCTGGCATTCCCCACATTCACAAGATGTCTTGTCAGAGGTGAAGGAAGGGTTTGGTAATCAGATAAATCTGTGCCGGGACCGGGGATTGAACCCCGGCCGCCAGCACAGAAGTCTGACACCTTACCCCTAGACCGCCAGGTCACCAATAACTAATTACAATAGAAGCACGTGATTGTTTAGGGTAATAACTAATAACTTATCCCATAGATTTAGTTAGACCACCTAATTATTTAAAACTAAAATCGTATATAATTATAGTCAAAATATAGTGTGTTCACGTTCACATGTGCTCATATACATGAGCCACCACTGATTAGTCTGAATATTTATCCAGGTGAATTTAAGATCAAATAGAATAAAGATGTAGAACGTTAATTAAACACGATTTGCCTAGTAGTGTGAATAAAAACAACCAACACATAGTTTCGCTTTGGATATTAGATTGAAATGTATTCTGTAAACTACTCTTTGTATTTGGAGTAGATTTGTCATTCAAGTAAGATAGGAATATATGTATATATATCCAAATTTAATAGGAGCATTTTAAAGATTTAACACGTGATTTAAGATAAGATATTGGGGAAAAAAATCAATTTTATTGGGTGTTAATATAAAAAATATGGTGACCTGGTGGTCTAGGGGTAAGGTGTCAGACTTCTGTGCTGGCGGCCGGGGTTCAATCCTCGGTCCCGGCACAGTTTTANACTTCTGTGCTGGCGGCCGGGGTTCAATCCTCGGTCCCGGCAAAGATTTATCTGATTACCAAACCCTTCCTTCACCTCTGACAAGACATCTTGTGAATGTGGGGAATGCCAGGCCTCCACCGTGGTTCGGATTCCACGTTAAACTGTAGGTCCTTCATTTCATCTCACAATCACCCTACCATTACACATTAGCGTAAGTGCGTATAACCCGAACGGGTAGTAAGACGCGGTGCTAACAATAATAATAATAATAATATAAAAAATAGCATATGTGTTAAAAAAAACGTCCAAGTTTTATCCGTGAGAAGTTTCAGTACAATCGATACTGTTTTTAGGCGTGATTGAGCATAAAACAACACATACAAGATTTTCATTTCTACACATTAGTAGGATTCTATGGGATTTAACATTGAGAACCATATTACAACCAATTTTATGAACACGTGGACAGAAACTGCTATATCGCTTCGATATTTCCCTCCGCGGAAATACGTTTGTGTAGTTCCTTTAATGTCTACCTTCGGCTAGTGTAAATGTGTGAATAGTTCTGTTAATTAGTAATATAAGCAGTGCAATACAAATTAACTAAGCACTTCGTTATTAAGCGAAATAAACATTAAAGTGTATATGGTCTATACTTATGATAACACATTAGGGGCTACGTAGCTATTAATCAAGTAAATTGATTGAATCAACATACATGAACACATTTGCCACCACGATTATATTTTATGTCTAGTTATCAAACGGTTTGACATTGGAGCTTAGCAACAATGTTGTTGAAATAGCATGCTACTATGTATTTGGAATAGGCGCTATTTGTCTTCTCTAAGTAGTTATCTATAAGCCACGGTGCTAAGTTAGTCGATAAAGAAGTGTCGGAAATCTGACATTTGAACTTTTATAGGTCATTTAGGTCACTCAATGTGATAATGCTTTCAAATGTAATCTTAGGTCATCCAACCATTAAAACTAACGTGGTGATTAAAAACCATGGAGGAAAAAACTAAGAAATAAAAACTATATGATCGAATCGAGAAAAAAAATAATTCTAGTCTAGTGTCATAACTCATTAAATTCTAACACATAAATCTTTCATGATGAAGTACACATTACACTTAATGTCAAAACAGTTGAAAAGAGTTTAACGTAGCATATGATTGGAAAATGAATACTTATTTATTTTATTAATACACAAAACATCTTCTTAGCCTGTTTATAGATCTTCAAATATGTATCTTGATTTTTTTAAGGAACTTATTTCTAAGCTTCTTTATGACAGGTTGATTATAGCAATACTATCATTCCTAATAACTACTATATTACTATTAGCACCGCGTCTTACTACCCGTTCGGGTTATATGCACTTACGCTAATGTGTAATTGTAAGGTGATTGTGAGATGAAATGGAGGACCTACAATTTAACGTGGAATCCGAACCACGGTGGAGTCTTGCCATTCCACACATTCACAAGTTGTGATTCCTAATAACACCTAGCCTTCACACACCACCACGTTTTAATATCTGTTCAGGATGTACCCATTTTTGGGGATTCCTCTTATGTGATACAGATGAGGAAGGAAGCATTTTAGAGGTAATGTACCTGAATTTGCTTGGAAGGAGAGTGAGAAACCAATCAGGAAAAAACATCCTCAATAGACCTGACCGAGATTTGAACCCTGATCATCCCATCATTAGCAGGCCAGTCTAACATAAGAGTGGCGCTTTAGACAGTTTGGACAATGAAGCTTACCTTGTTTGGTTCCACTATGGTACAGCTTATAAGAGAGGGCCATAGTGTAAACTGTCAAGGTAACCTTTCAGGGTAAATGAAGTGTACACTTTATTTATTTTATGTATTTTATAAAAAGTCAAGCACATAAGTATTGGAGGGAATATTGAATTTAAGGAATAAATACAATTTGTATAGAAAAAGAAGAATTAAAAGTAGAGTGGTGAAACGAAGGGTGATCGTGGGACCTTTGATGAATGTGTAAGTTGACCGGGGCCCAAAAAGGTTGCCGATCCCAGGCATATAGTTATCAATACCAGGATATAAATGAATTATAATGATTAAGTAAAACACGTATTTTATCGTAATGTGGTGTTTTTTTAGTTAAGATCAGTATAATTTAAATTGTACACACATTATTTTTTATAGACTTTTAGGTATAATATGTTTTCGTGGGCTTGCTATAATTTCCCCAAATTTAAGTTAGTTTTTTTAGCTAATCAGGAGTTACGAAAATACTTATGGACAGTTATTATACATAGAGATACCTCTATAAAATTCGGTCTAGGGGTAAGGTGTCAGACTTCTGTGCTAGCAGCCGGGGTTCAATCCTCGGTTGAGGCAAAGATTTATCTGATCACCAAACCCTTCCTTCACCTCTGACAAGACATCTTGTGAATGTGGGGAGTGCCAGGCCTCCACCGTGGNGTGAATGTGGGGAATGCCAGGCCTCCACCGTGGTTCGGATTCCACGTTAAACTGTAGGTCCTTCATTTCATCTCACAATCACCCTACCATTACACATTAGCGTAAGTGCGTATAACCCGAACGGGTAGTAAAACGCGGTGCTAATAATAATAATTGATAAAATTTTATGGAAGAAGTAACTACTCATACTGGTGGTTACGCAGACCAAGGTGTCACTATCATCAGGTATGGTTTCATGGTTACAGTGAGGTCTAGATTTTGACCCTGACCTTGTTCAATCAGATAGCTTCTCCAAGAAGGGTTTACCACCGTTGGTCCACGAATATGAGAGTCTGGTATCCGTTTGAATATGAAGGGTACGGGGGGAATAGGGGGAAGCGTATATATATATTATAGGGCTTCACTCAATTGCACTTATATAGAAGTAGAACGGAACTTCTTTACTAACAAATAAAACTCGATACTCCAATCCAAAACTCAAACCACATAAACCCATTAACTGGCAAGATAAGTGTATTTGGAGTTTGAGCTGTTTTGCTCGTTTGTTAGGGAAAACCTGTGGTATTTTTACCTATAAATAATTACGTTAGAACTTAAGTATAACTTTAGTGACGAATGAAGATGTTATGGAGAGAGCAAAGTTTTCTTTTTTTTAAACTTTTTATAGCTAAATATTTAGGCCAAACCAAATAAAAATTAGTTGACTAAATACTTTTAGTTAACAACAAATAGCATCTCCAAAATATATTTTATATTTTGTCACTAGTAGAGTATAAATTGAAAATATATATTTTAAACTTTTTTTAAAAGCACCACGTCTTACTGCCCGTTCGAGCTACACGCTTGAGTACTGATTACGCTAATGGGTTGGAATTAGGAAGGTTGAATTTAGAGGAAAAGAAGCCATATTTGCGTCGAGGGATAGTGGAAAACCATTTAGTAAAATACCCTCCCAGTTCACCCAACCGAGATTCAAACCTCAATCTCCCCGTCCTCGGAAGTATAGCTCAACATTAAGCTAGCATGTTATCTAGCTACGCCACTGAGGTGGGTATTTATTTTACTATATTATTATTAGCACCGCGTCTTACTACCCGTTCGGGTTATACGCACTTACGCTAATGTGCAATGGTAGGGTGATTGTGTAAATGAAGGACCTACAGTTTAGCGTGGAATCCGAACCACGGTGGAGACCTGGTATTCCTCACATTCACAAGATGTCTTGTCAAAAGGTGAAGGAAGGGTTTGGTAATCAGATAAATCTGTGCCGGGACCGAGGATTGAATCCTGGACCCCTGCACAGAAGTCCAACACCTTACCCCTAGACCACCAGGTCACAGGTACAAATATTAATTTTGAAATAAAACTTTTTTTTATGATAAAAACCATACTACTGGCATTAAATTGCGTTACCTTTGCCATCATCTTAAGGGGTTGAACTTATCGTACTGACCAACTAGGTTAAAGAGATTCTGGTTATATTTTTTTTTTATTCGAGTGTCTTTGAAACGGTGTATCTGATACAGAAGCTATCAATAAGCTAGGCACCAATAGAACCATTACAGAATATTCATAAGACAATTGGTCTAAGCAAGTAATTTTAGTGCAGGTATTCATAATTACAAAACCTGGTGGAACCCGTTCCCAGCTTACAATATTTTGCAAACAAAACATTGTAAGTTATTTTTAAAATTATGGTCAATATCAGGTATTTTACCAGAATAATATTAGAGGTAAGCGTAGACATCCAGCGACGGGAACATTGGGTTCGAATCCCGGTCGGATGTACCAACGGTTTTTATTTACAAAATGGTTTTCCCCCTTTCTTTCATGCAAATGCGGCTACACATCCTCTAAGTTAAAACCTTCCTCATCTCTAATATATTAGCGTAATTAGTACATAAGCCTTCAGCCTGAACGGGTAATAGTAATACACGGTGCTAACAAATATGACAGAACTACAGTGATAACTGATTTGTGTAAAAAAAACTCAATATTTACCCAGCCGAGATTTTAACCTTGTTTATTGCGAGTCTGACACTTCAGACTGGTTGTCGCCATGGCGCCCGCTAAGCCATTTATGTGCGCTCACAACTGACCATTCTACCCTTTCATTTGGGAGCCGGTGACCTGGTGGTCTAGGGGTAAGGTGTCAGACTTCTGCGCTGGCGGCCGGGGTTCAATCCCAGGTCCCGGCACAGATTAATCTGATTACCAAACCCTTCCTTCACCTCTGACAAGACATCTTGTGAATGTGGGGAATGCCAGGCCTCCACCGTGGTTCGGATTCCACGTTAAACTGTAGGTCCTCCATTTCGTCTCACAATCACCCTACCATTACACATTAGCGTAAGTGCGTATAACCCGAACGGGTGGTAAGACGCGGTGATGATGATAATAATAATACATTTGAGAGCCCTCTCACCCAACTGATGGCATTATGTAGGTAATACAGATTGAGTCAGGCGTTGTATCTTGGCACGGTAACCTGGAGTACAATACTGATCCTAATTTCACTGTAGCCAAATGAATAATTCATAAAACCACACTTCAAAGCGTATTATAGATTAAGCACAATCTTGTATCTAGTTTCCCTTTTTTTTATCGTAGTTGAGAAGATTTCTTAAGTAGAGTACATACAAAATGTATTTTAGTGACGGGGGTGTGAGAGCAAACCATAAACATCATCCAGTAAAAATACAAATCTCGAATATTGTTTACGAGAATGGATATAACATCCTACTCTCCCATAGATGAGAAATTGGCCAATTAACTGCAGTGCCAATTATCACACTGACTTTAAACTTAAATTAGCATTATATATTTGAGTGATGATTAGCGTGCAGGGAAATGTGAACTTCTTAGACAAATCGGATGAAAACTACTTATGATGTTAATTTCTTTTTAAATCCTCTTAGTTGTTAATTGTCTATTTTTAACACCGCGCCTCACTACCCGTTTTGGCTATGCACAAATTTAATCATTATTCCAATATGTTAAGGATGAGAAAGTTTGGATTTAGGAAGAAGTGTATCCGCAAATACCCGGAGGGATAGAGCGTAAACAATTTTAGAAAGAAAAAGTAATTACACCCGACTGGGGTTTGAACCCCGATAACTCTATAATCAGCATCCTAGCTTATTTCAAGAGTAACATCTAGGACCATTCGGCCATCGAAACGGGTTAATTACTTTTATTTCTCAACAATTTTATGTTGATAAAAAAAGTCAACATTCACATGGTTATTAATAAAAAGTAGGGCACTTTTCAAATAGTTGAATAAATACATTTTAATATTAAAGTTATCTCCTACATTTCTCTTTGATGTAAAGTATGGAACTTATTTTATAATTTGATATGAATTTCCACAAAATTTGAACCCTATTAAAGTTTTTGAATAAGACCTTTATCTCCAAAATATTGAAGGCCTCTGACTTATTTTGGGTTTATATTCATGCATCGCACACACCTAATAGTAAATAGTATTTGTGTACAGTGTACAATTAATAAGAAATATACATCGGTTTATATTGAAACTTTGTGTAAGAGTATAAAGTCTCACCTAAATCGATTTTCTTTTATTCATAGAAATTAACCAAAACTTTTTTCGCTTTTAGATCATATATCTAAAAATACTTCAGTACTTTATTTGAAAAACAACGTAAATTAAACTCTATCTTTTGAAACTTGAATTTGACTAAATTTAAGTTTTGCCTATACTATTGAATCAAATTCGACTTTTATTTGTTTCCAATTTTATTACTATCATGAATATTATATTAGTCCTATTTCTCACTAACAGAGTAAAAAAAATGTAATATCTCTCGTTTTTACATTCATATAGACAATAAAATTAATTGATACTAAAATAAATAGAATTTGTGAATAACAAACAAGTATGGCTACCACAAGGCATTTCAAACATGAAGATGATTACAGAGGTTAATTATTTTCGTCCGCTTTTATACTGGCATTTAATTGGCTACATCCTCTCCTCGCATTCTCATTGGCTGATACGTCTCAACTTCATTGATTATCTATACTACACTTCATGCGTAACGTGTGAAGTCATAAAGTCAATTCAACTCTATGCATAGTGCACTATTCACAATGTATCGATAATAATAATAATAATAATAATAATATTTAGCACCGCGTCTTACTACCCGTTCGGGTTATACGCTTTAAGTACTAATT
>CABFOV010001868.1:86322-101009 GCA_902141375.1 Timema poppense | reverse complement strand
TTTTATGTTGTAATTTAAAACCTCGCTATCTGTGGCGACTGGTTGGACTTAGGCCATTCGGCTAAGGGACGGTCCCCACAGAGGGCGTAAACGGTTGACCACCTACTGCTAATAAGTATAATTAACTACAAACAAAATAGAGCACAGCTGGCTCAGTAGGTATATTCACACTAAAAAGTAATGTTTACCTCTCGAAGAAAATCAGTTGGTATTGTTTAGTGGTATTCTTCATATGTTGAATATAGCATAGATTATAACAATAAATGAATCATAATTACTATAATAATGGGTCCATTAAGCTCTTACCATTTGGTATTGATGAAAAGGCACAACATAACTTTTATAAGCTAAGCTAATATAATGAGTGGATGAAAAATTAATTTTAAATTAATTTCTGTGTATTAACACTAGTTCACATTAAAAATGTTTAAATACAAGGTTGACTGAGTTGTTGGTAAATATGACTCTTAGTCTAAAAGTTGGGTTTCAATTCAAATTCAGTTTTTACACTTAGAAGTCATGGGATTATTGGTGCATTTGCTTGAAATAGCCAGTATTACAAGGTGTCTAGACAAGAGTTTTGAAATTATTGTATATTTCTAGGATATTAATATATATATATATAGTTTTATATATATATATATAGTTATATATATAGTTTTATATATATATATAGTTATATATATAGTTATATATATATATATAAGTAAATATAGATGAATTTTAAAAAATCGGAAAGCAGAACTAAATAATTCCTTTAGATATTCGTGAAATCTGTTTATTTCTGATGTAATATGAATGATGCTTTATGATTACAATACATTCCCCACCCCCTTCCCTTCATCACCCACACACATATTAGCACCGCGTCTTACTACCCGTTCGGGTTATACGCATTTACGCTAATGTGTAATGGTAGGGTGATTGTGAGATGAAATGTAGGACCTACAGTTTAACGTGGAATCCGAACCACGGTGGAGGCCTGGCATTCCCCACATTCACAAGATGTCTTGTCAGAGGTGAAGGAAGGGTTTTGTAATCAGATAAATTTGTGCCGGGACCGAGGATTGAACCCCGGCCGCCAGCACAGAAGTCTGACACCTTACCCCTAGACCGCCAGGTCACCCATGCTATAAATTTAATATTACTAAACAGCTGAAGTTAGAATGAATCTGTGAAGACAGTTGTAAAACTTAAAAACTCATTAGTTCATTGTGATATAAAATTGTAGAAAATTTCTGAATAAATAGTGATCATATTTATATCAGTCACAAGGGTAAATACAGATATTATCAAGTGAGTGATAAAATAATACTACCTATATTATCAAGTAAGTGATAAAATAATACTACCTATATTATCAAGTAAGCAATAAAATAATACCTATTCAATTAATCTCAAACGAGTTTCATTTAACACACCAATGTAGTTAAGAAATTTCTTGCAAATTATATTAAAATTTTAAAACCTTACATAACAGAACCTGGGCAATGTCCTGCAGGAATTGTAGAAACACTGATGTCTTCTGCTTCTAATGAATCATCTGAAGAGAATACATGAATTAAACTTGAAATATTAGCTGGTAATGCTATTATTTTATCTCGTACACAATATAGTTCATTGTTTAAAAGAATTTTGTGAGTGATTTCACTACAATACAAAAAAGTATTTGGTGATTGATGCAATAAACTTGAAAAGGCAGAATCCTTTAAGCCGCGCATGTGATCTAAAAAAGAAAGATCAATTTTAGAATAGTTTTAATTATTTTCAAAACCATACAAAATAAAACAAAAGACTGTTATATTTCTAGAATGGTAGAAAAATGTAGATTTTGAACATCAATGGTGTCCTCAGAAGGTAGGGTGATTGGAGATAAGCTTGAGTATATTTTTTTAAATAGTAACTTGCACTGGTGGTCACACAGTCTGATGAATCAGGTGCAATGGGGTATGTTTCTTAAATGTGATATATTACTGGGGATTTCTAAACCTCTCCTCATGTTATTGAAAACACACTTGCTTTAAACTACCTTCTTCATTCCTAGATTTTTTTTATCACCGCGTCTTACTACCTTCTCAGGTTATATGCATGTATTATAATTACTCTAATGTGGTATGAATGAGGAAGGAGGAATTTTAGAGGTAATCTATCCACATTTGCACAGAAGGAGAGTGGGAAACCATTTAAGAAAACCCACTCTCAGTTGACCTGACCTGGATTCAAACTCTGATCTCCCCATCTTCAGCAGGTCAGTCTAACATGAGAGTGACCTTAGACAATTCGGCCAATGAACCCGGTGCCATTCATAAACTTGGGACTAGAATGTACTAATTAAAACTATAAATTTTGTTAGTAAAATCCAGACCAGTAATGTACATGTTTGTATATTTACTATGTTTTAATAGGACACATTTACTATAGAAGAGTTTCCAGTGTATATAGCTTATATACATACACATACCATTTGAGGGTCACACCTTCACATAGCAGTCTATCACTTAATTATATTTTTTTTATGTTTTGGTAAAAGGGATGAAGTGCTGATCCTGTTAAGACATTTCTCACCAAACCTCGGAAGAGACAACTTTCAAGTTTGTAGTTTGTGTTGCGCCTGAAAACTGAGCTCAGCAACATTTAATAATAATTCCAAGCACTATCAGAGATTTTCACCATCACTGACTGACCCTTATTTTCTTACATTCTAGTGCTTAGGCTTCAAGAAGGTATTTAAAACATAAAAATGGTTAATTTATATAATAAGGTTTCACTCCATGCATAAAAGAACACTTGCAAATTATTTGTATTTTGAAACATCATATCAAAATTGAATCTTTAAATGAAATAGTTTCATAAATAATTTAAAAAAAATCAAAATAATTAACAAAATTAAAAACTTACCCGTATGACAGTGGCTAAGAAAAAATGAAGTACATTTAAAATTCTTTGGCAGAAATGAGTCAACTGCAACATTTCTTAGTTCTTTAATAAAACCATCAAAAGAACTCATTTTCAGTCAACAAATCTGTCCTGTTTTCCTGAAATCAAAATAAACTTATGAAATTTTACATAATTTGTCAGAATTGCACATACTGCAGAAAACAGTATTTAGAAGGCACTAACAAATAAAGCGAAAGTAAACGAACCCCATTTAACAAAAGTCATTTTCTGTTGTTTCTTTACATAAATTAGATGCCTACATAAAATGTAGTAGCACTTAGTAAGACTTAACTATTGTAAAATTAGAAAATAAGAATACAATTAAGTGAGAAATGAAAACTTGGGCACATAAATTTAATCCAGGACCAGGCTGTAATTTTTAACTTAATGTATTTTTGATCTCACTATCGGTATCAGGACTAATCCTGTGGACAATCATTGTGTAGTCTATCAGTTTGTGTAAGAATGAATAAAAAAGAAAGATATGCACCATAGTTGGCTCCATAACTGAGTAGACCATTTTTAGTTTTTATAATCAGTCATCATTTTGGATATAAGCTCATTTTTGTTGTCCGAAGCAAACCAAAATCACTTTCAAGGGTTCTGAAAAATTAAATGACTGTTTTGACAAAAAAAAAATGCCATTCGAGAAATAAAATATTAAGCTTTCAAAAAATGTATACTGTAGGTAGGCTTTGTCCAATCAACACTTCTCAAATCATTTCCCTGGATTCATGCCATTTCGGCACAGTGATTAATATAGATTAGGATTAATTGTTTCAATGTGACAGCATTTGGAGTGTTTCCTTGAATCTAATATAGGTATTTGAGCTATTGCAGATTTTCTTTAACTAATAATATGGCAAATTGCAGATTATTATCTTATCACTCAACAAAAGGGAACCAACACAATTTCACAGTGACAAAGTGGCTACAAAACATATTTTACAAAATTCCCTGACTTTACCAGGTTTTCCAGGCTACATTTTTCAATTTTCCCTGACTACTTTTTTCCAGTTTTAATGGTGAATGATGACTTTTGTAATTATTGATCACATATTAAAAAAAAGTTTGCATCTACTAAACATAAACGGTTTTATCAGTTATTTTAAAAAAAATGTTATTTTATTTAGTATTATTAACTTTTGTTTTAGTGATTGGTTGCAAAATTAATGGGATATTTTAGACATATTTTTTAATTCCCTGACTTTTCCTTATTTTCAGTTAAATTCCTTGAAATTTCCTTGTTTTCCCTGTCATCCAAAAATTCCCTGACTTTTCCAGGTTTTACCTATTTTCCCTGTCTGTAGCCACCATGAGTGATACATTTTAGCCCCCCACCAATATGTACACCCAGAGACCATTGGATTAGTAAGAAAATATTAGGCCCTTTATCTACTTCACTTTATGAGCTTAGCTATCTGATCATAATAATATGTAAACGTTTTACTGTCTTAGAACACTTAGAATAGAAGATAAGGCATATTATCTGAGATAAGGCTTAGTTTCCAGTGGGCCTTAGTGCTTAATTTAGTAGCAACTTCCAAAGTAAAAATGTTATCGGCATCAAACAAAGTGATGAAAATCGTCTCTATTACATACTGTATATAAACATTTACTTACAGGTAGTTTGGCTACATTGGTTGTTTTTAGAAATATCCACGCATTAAAATAAGATTTAAATTAGGTATCATTATTTATACTATACTATACTATACTATACTATACTATACTATACAGCAGTGTTTTAAGACTTTTAACAAAAGTTACACTTAGAGGAGATCAAAAATCATATTTGATCAATTTTTTTAATACTTATATATATTTTAATTAGGCTAGGCCCAGATTTAATACTTTCTATGTGACCATTGTTAGTGCAGCTATGTTGTGAGAATAGTGAAACATTTTGGTAAACTTTGAATGAACTTAAGTTACGCAAATCAGACCATTTGTATCGGTTCTGGCACTGATCATTGACTAAAATACCTCTACCAGAGCCCTCCTATCTCCCACCCCTCCCCCTTTCCATCATCTGCAGAGGCATCTGATTAACTTTTTGTAATGCTAAGATTAAATCAATCATTTAATTACTTTAATGATTGTCAACTAATAAAATAAGCCAAACAGCAAAAAGGTAAAAATGAGAAAATGCCTCAAGTCTAACCTATATATGGGCTAATGATGTGACCAAATATAGGATTTTCAACAAGTTTTAAGCCTTAAAAGTAAGAATAAGGATATTATGTAGGTCCAAAAATGTTAAAATTAATTTCACGTATAAGCTCAATTTTTATGTTATTTATTTTAGGTATTTAACGTGCACTTTCTGAAATGAATGAGTGCATCAGCACATGAGAATTTTTATAAGCAAGAGCTAAAGGGCCTATATATTTTGCCAGGAAAGTTATTTTCACATGCCTTCCAGGGTTCTTTCACATGCCACAATCGACATGAGACTGATGGCTTTACTTCCTCTCCGAATGAAGTTGTGATATGGATTTTTATTGCTGAAGAAAAATTCATTGACCCTAGTTGGATTTGGACTCACATACATCGAGTCCTGAGCCGAACCCTTTACCAAAAAGACAACCAAAGTCAACCAGAGGTCCTATAATGTAAAATAAAATTGATGAAAGGGGACGGGGGATTAAATGATACAAAGCGAAATCAAGCACAAACACATTACAGTAGGGCCTACATGAAAAGTACAATTTGAAAAAAAATTACCACTATTTATTTTAATCATTCATTTAATTTACTGTGATGTAATCATTCAACTCAACATATAGGTTTCTAAAAGGTCACGATTCTTTAGTTAAATACTGGCCGATGATATAAAAATATTTGTATATTAAAAACTCATAATTTAATTTACTTTTTTGCTGTTGATATTTACAAGATTAATGTTTTAAGCCCACCTGAAAGTTTTGGGGAAAATCAGCTTTTTTTTTTTTCTTATGTAGGCTATACAATGAAGTGAATTAAACATAAGCCTATATACCGAACTGGAAGTATTTTCAATTTATTCAAGGTAGTATACTGTGAACCTGCCCTTAAAAATCATCTCACAGTCAAATAACAGCTATATTAGATACATGCATACACTCAAACTAGAAATTGTCCTGTTTTCTGTATTCTTCAATTGACAACATCAAAAATTGGAGTCAGATTTATAATTTTATGACTTTAATATTATTGTATTTTTAATTTTGTTGTAATTTTCAAAATATTATACAATTTCACTTGCATCATTTCCACTTAAAAAACAATAATAGGTACAATAGAAAACCTCACTAGGATATGGTGTATAACTCTAGCTTTACGGTATTACCTACTACCTAAGTTGTATTAACTCGTTGACACAAGCTGATTAATTATATTTTAGTTACAACTTTCATGGCCCTTTTCAATTCTTTGAATACCTACTGTACATTACAGAATATACTATATTTATTATTACATCCCAAAAATATTAAGCCAATGCCACAGCATATAAAATGTGCCAGTACAAAAACTAGGTGGATTTTCTACTTGCGCAACCTCAACTTGGCTTGTACATTTCTCAGATCTTTCACCAAAGACAGGACTAAACAAGAGTAGAAATTGATTCTATACTCACACCACATAACCTCGCCTTATACCCTTTTCAAGGGGTTGTGTACAAGTCATAGAAGAATGAATTTTCTATTTTTGCATCTACTCCTTACCTTGTAGGCACTATCAAGGAAGGCAGAGGCAGAATCAAATGAATTATCACCACGGATGCTGATGCATCCCTCTCATTTCTTTGAGTCCAAGGATAGAAGTGAAGCGCACCATTTGTCCATCCTCTTATGCAATTGGTGTGGTGTATGATGGCAACACTTTTACTTCTGTTTATTCTTCTGCAAAAGCAAATATTAATTTAAATTTCTTGCTATCTTAAAACTATCAGGAAATCACTAAGGGAAGGTATACCTTATGTTAATTTAATGACTTATATAGCGAAAATAAATTCTATAGATTAAAAAAGACTAATAAAATAATTAAGATTAATTGTTAATGGCTATGAATGGCATTAGTATACCTAGTATGATTTTGGTAGGAAGAACAGTAGAAGTTAGTTACTAAAGTCACTAAAACAATTTTGATATATTCATACATCAAGTCATGTTATCTGCAGATGTCAATTTTGATCTAGATATTATCAATACCTAATTACCTATAAAATAACACAAATAATAGATTAAAATGTTATCAAAGTTGGCAGCAAAGAAATGTTTGAATTTTCTGTTCTTCCAACCAAAATCAGGGTATAGGTAGTAGCACTGCTGTTACAAGCATTTTTGGTGAATCACATAATATAGGTAATACAGTTTTCCATTAAAAGTTTGAATTTTTGAAGTTGATGACTCGAAGATTCTCATGCACGTTCATATAAAGCTTTATGTTGGGATTTTGATCAACTTAACATTCACGTACAGTGACATAGCATAACACATAGGGTTCGCTTAACATAAAGAAACTAGTGTATCAGGATTTCCATAACTTAACTTAACTTAACAACTCGAGCAAAACCCAAACAATGAATTTGGACCGTTTGAGAAACAAATTTTTGACTAAAATTAAATTGAATCATTTAAGGCAGATTAGGCTATGATTGTTATGATTGAATGAGACCCAAACAGCAGCAGCTGCGAATAAATAGACAATTCATTCGATTTAAAACTAAAGGGACGATAGTTTCCATTCAAATTATTATTCGTTACTAACTAATATTCATTCGATAGTTTGGAAACAATAGTTTTCATCATTCGATAGTGCCCATCACTAGTAAACAGGAGTGCCAGTAAATGTGAGGCAAAGGTTTGAATCTTTGCTGAGTGCACTGGGATGGTTTTCAACATGTGAATTATTAATATAGTATTATTATCCCCTTATCTACAATAATCGCTGTTGCATTTCTTATTACTCTTATTCTTACCCCCACAAAACTAGTAAATAGCTGTACAACTCCTCAGCCTAGGTTTAATAAATATTCTTAACTCTTACTAACCTCTATGTGCTGATAGTCTTTAATGTAAAAACATAAACACAAGAATATAGACGGCAGAGGATGTGCAAATATATAGGGGGGAAATACAAAGTTAAGTGTGAATAAGATTTTTTACACCTATAAAAATATATATAATAATATATAATCGCTTGACAAACACTTAATTACGATAAAGTGTTTCATCTATCATTGCAATTATTCTATGGACTAATGTTGGTATTCGTTAATAATTATTTCTTACATGTCCAGAATAACAAGGCAGAACACTTAACCTGTAAGATTGTTTTATAATTCCACATGTTGGAATTATTTACTCTACGTAAAAACATATTTTTTAAAAACTTGGATCATTTACTTATTGGTGCGTTAGGCATAGAGAGAGTATACATTTAAATATTGAAACCTATTAATCCTTTCGTATTCCTATTTTTAAATGTCAAGTGTCAAATTACGTAGAAGAATTTAGAACCTTGAAACAATAACTGTTATTATGTTGGCAGTATCAACCACCTGTTGGAATTAATATGGCGGCGTTCAGGAGTGAATCTTGTGTTTGAGACGTATTGAGTACGTTGTACTGATTTTTAAGTTCCGTAATTGTGTGTCAAATATGGATGTTGTGCGCAGGACTCCACGTGATGTTTTCCAAGATACAGTAAGTACAAACATGTCATGAACGCAATAATTCTTTTGCAATTTATCACTTTAAATTGGTTCATAGTGTCATGTGTGATTTGATGGTTCCAATTTAATCATTGCGGTGAATTTCAACATTTAAAAATTGTCACGAATAAAATAAACAATATTTGTGGTATTACGATTTTAGATTTCCCGTGTGACTAGTGATTTTATTTTTATAAATATTTATTAAGACATGGTAATAAATTTGACTCTATAAAGGCGGCTTTTACAAACTTCTGTCATAATGATGTGTCTTAAAATAGGCATGTGCTCATTATTTTTTGGAAATAGCCTACTCCAATTCATAACCTACACACTTTAAAATTTAGTAATCCTATTATATTTGCTTGGAAGATTTAAGTGCTGTACTTACTGTAGCCTTAATGTAATATTTTAGTAAATTTTTAGAACTTTTAACCCATGCTTTATAATAAGCCTGTGACTAAGCTAGCCTATGCCGAAGAATATGAATATCTCAATTATAAGATCCCAAAGTTAAAAATATAACATCTTGCTTTCCATTTGCTATTTGGACATTTTTACTAATTTTTATTTGGTTAGGCCTAATGTTTTTAATATTTATTTTACATAGAGCTACATTTTGTTTGCAATGTGTCCTACCCATATGGGCAAAGGTGTAACCTGGGCAATATTTTGTGCCACTAGAGCGGCTAAAAGTCTTTACATACAGGCAACCAAAATAGCTACTATAGGAGATAGGCCTATCTTTCCTGATCAGAGATGTCAAATAAAAAAAAACTAAGTTAATGAAGTAGGGACGGTTAAGATATAATTTTATTGAAATGTGCCTACATTTTTTGGAGAGAACATGGATATTTATCTAGGAATTAACACCCTCATTACACCTGGTTGGTATTTGAACCCCAGACTTATAGTCGCTGAAAAATCGGATTAGATGAGGTTGATGTTTAGTACATGTGATCACTGATGTGAGAAGGCCAAATTAAACCACTAGAATAGTTCTTAGGTGTACTAATTAATAATATTGAGGCAAAGCATAGGGCCTAGCATAGTCAAGGCCATAGCTAGGATTAGATTTTAGAAGGGGTGTAAGGACTTAGGCTAAAAAAATATCATTGATTGAATGCCCTCTAGATGCTATTGTTTTTAATGTTAACCAAGGGCTATAGGTTTGAATAATGTAAATGTTATGAATTATATAGACCTTGATTTTGAAGGAAGAACAGTATCTGGTAGTTACTTAGTTACATACTAAAACAATTTTAATATAAGTTTACTCACTTTTGATAAATATTATCAATAGACTTAACTATAAAATTATACAAATAATATAGTAAAATGTTATCAATGTTGGCAGCAAAGAAATGTTTGAATTTTTAAAATTATACTTCCAACCAAAATTGGACTTAGATTTTGGTGTGTGTGAGCCTATAGAATGTACAAATCATTCAAACATGATTGAGTAGTGCACTTATCTTTGGTTTGGACATATAAACTTAAAAAGTGTATTAAAATGTTTTAAAAGAAGTTTTATTTTGTAAACTGAAACTAGTTTGATGGAGTTCTTATCTATAAATTAGGCCTAAGTTAGCTACTGTAATATAGTTTTTATATAACTTATAGGCATATAAGTATATATTATATATCACACTAAATTCTGCAAATTATAACGTGTGTAGGTTTTTCTATCATACTAACAGATATCGACTATAATAATTTGTTTGAAATACATTTTATTTCATCATCGGTTCTGTGCCAGGGCCAAGACCAGCTCCGGTATCTTTTCCAGTTCAAAGTCAATTCCATCCCAAACATATAGCAAAATTGGGTGTAATTTGGTGTGGTAAGAGAGCTTCTGATTTAGTTTAAAAAAAAAGTGTGGTCCCAGTTGTTACAGTCATTAGCTTGTTCTAATCAGGACTATGGGCTCGGTATGCCAAGCCTTTGACTCCGACTTCTCTATTTTTCTACTGTCTGAGTCAGACTTCCAGAAATGTAGGCCTATAAAGTATATCAATTAGTAATACATTTACTGCAGTAAAATTCTCCAATATAGATTACTTCATGGGAACCTTCTTTAGCATTTCGAATTAACTTGTCAATCATAATTACAAATATTGGTCTTAAATTATGGTTTAAAAAAAGGTAGAAAATCAAAATGATATAATTACAATATATTGTTATATTACCCATTTTAAATTTTTATTTTCAAGCTGGGGTCTGTACATTTTCTATAGGTTTTCTATAGTCATCCAATTTCAACAATCGCCGGAAGCGCATTTGTCTACTGGGCTGAATGTATCGGGTTCGATTCCCGACATCGCCAAAATATATTACAGGGGAAATAGGGGTTTCCTATTTCATAGTGATGATTAATTTACAGCTAAGGGAGAGTTAAGCTAGCTTGTAAATCGTGTTATAATATTATATAATCATTTGGTTCTGAAAGTGCACATTTAATATCTTTAGTGAACAAATAACTATGCTTATCCAACCTAAGGTAACAAAAATAGTTTTAAAAAAGTAGGCCTATCGGTAATTTTTTCACTGCATTTTACTAGGCCTACCTGTTCGGGCTATACGCATACATTAATTTATGTTAGTTGGATTTGGGATGAGGAGGTTATCACTCTTGAGAAAATCACCCCTATTTCCTTGGAAGGAGTGAGAAATCATTTGGGGGAAAAACACCTATATAACACCCGACCGGAATTCGAACTCCAATCTCCACGTCACCAGCACTCCAGTCTAATCCGAGGATGACCCGTCAGAACATAACGACCGCCAAATTTAATGTTGAATGCCTGTATTCGTGTGAAGCGTTTATTTAACCTCGATGGTATTTCAATGTATTTTAAAATATTATATTCCTTTACTATGTGCGGAAAATCCAATCCATAGGCTTGTTCTGAAAGTATAGTCATGTTCTCCCGATTGAATTGGTATCTGTGTTAACGACCAGAGCGTTTCTCCGTTCGTGATGTCGCGCTTGTTACGAGAGTTTATGACCAAGTCGATAGTAGACACCAGTTTGGTAACGCTTTCCTTAACCGAACTATATCATTCTGCTTCAACCAACGAGCGGAGAATTATTGTGTGACAATTTTAGAACAGCATAACCTCTTAAGAAAATTAACCCGTACAGGTTCACTGTGAATAAAAATGGAATAATAGTTAATGGATAACCAGTAATTATTATTATTAAGAAAAAAATGATAATAAATTGAGAAAATAATCCCGGATTTTAACAACAATGGTTCTCTGCAATGTCTTTTGGGGGATTTTTAAAAGGAGTTAAGTCTTAATATTGTGTATTTATATTATTTATGTATACTATTTGTTAATTTTATATATAAATGTTTAGCGTTGAATACAAATAAATAAGGTCTGATTTGACATTGCATACATTTTTGTTCAAATAATGTTTTTTTATCTCCTCGTATTTAGGTATATTATGATTGGTAAAAATAAACTCTTGTAAAGTTAAGCAAATAATGAAGTTAATAGATATAGGGCATAGTTTGTAAATGTATTAGCTTATGTAGGTTTACATGGACTAATCCACCATATGTTTACCATTTGTTTACGAAACACAGCTCAAAAGTGGTTTTTGCCCTTATGATTGGTCAGAAACGCTTGGTCAATATCACATGTAACCAATTCACTCGCTAAAAATCAGCTTACGTAGACGAGTGGTTGGTTATTTAATAAGGGAGTTTGTGGTCTACTGTTGACCTTGACTACGCCTGCTAGCTACAACCCCACCTCTCCTACTTGGAGTGTGTAGGTCGCTAGGTGTGAGGTTGACTGTCCGGCTCGTGTACATACCTGGGGCGGTGTCGGATTGTCGTAGAAGATAGACACAACAATATAGTAGCCAACATTGTGCAAACATTGACCCCATATATTGTGAAATGAACATATGTCAAATGTGACCGCTACAGAACACACGGCTGGGCACAGGTAGATTAAAGCAGAACTAACTTACTCTATGGACTTGGGAACTCGAAAGTTCATTACCGTACTTACAAAAGTACGTCCGCCACCTATCGCTTTCTTGAGCTAATTCTATCCAGTCCACCTAATTACACCCGATCCCTATATTAAACTTGTTCTCTAATACTCCTCATTACACCCTATCCCTATCTTGAAAAAATTCTAACCAGTCCACCTAATTACACACTATCCCCATCTTCAGCTGGTTCTATCCATTCCACCTAATTACACCCTATCCATATCTTCAGCTCGTTCTCTCCAGTCCACCTCGTGACACCCTATTCCTCTATTGAGCCAGTTATATTTAATCCATCTAATTGCACCCTATCCCAAACTTGAGCTAGTTCTATCCAGTACCCATCATTACACCCTATCTCGATCTTGCTCTATCCAGTACCCATCATTACACCCTATCTTGATCTTGCTCTATCCAGTACCCTTCATTACACCCTATCTTTATCTTGATCTTGCTCTATTCAGTACCCTTCATTACACCCTATCTTTATCTTGATCTTGCCCTATCCAGTACCCTTCATTACACCCTATCCCTATATTGATCTAGTTCTTTCCTGTCCACCTAATTACACCCACCTCATATCTTAAGCTAGTTCTCTCCAGTACACATTACTACATTAACACAAAATGGAGTGAAAGGAATATAAAGAATAGTAGGAAACTTATAAAGGAATATCACCCTCCTTTATATGTTTCTATTACGTTTTCCTGTACCTTCTTCCAGATAACTAAACGTACCTCAAAAAGTGAAAAGAGGATTTCCCTACACATATATACTATAGCTCTGCTTTCACGTATTCAGCTGTCACTTTTTATATTATATATTATCAATACTTCTAATATAACAATAATAAAATAGTAAAATGTTATCATTGTGGACAGCAAAAAAAAATCTTTGAATTTACTTAAAGGTTCTTCCTATCAAAATACATTTAAATAATATATTTAGATGCGACTATAACCGTAATTAACAAACATAATAGCGTTGTTATTTAATCCATCACCATCATTATATTTACAGGAGAACAGCATCTAAATAATATATTCTTTAAACTGAAAAATGACCATGGGCACGGTGGTTAGTGCATTGGCGTAATGAGCCAAAGCTCCCGGGTTCGATCCCCCTGTCCAGGTGTCATTTTTCAATTTAAACGATGTACAATATATTGTTATTCCGTATAAGGATTTAATTTTACGTTTTCTGAAAAGTCTTTAGGAATCTTAATTTTAGAGAGACCAGAGCGATCACCAGTGCAGATTTCTCTCCCGCTTTGGCATTCAAAAAAGTTTTTAAACCCTCGTAAACACACTACCAACGTTTTTGGTTAAGATACAGTCGCATAAAGTTACCCATAGTAGTTTTAAAAATTCCATAAAATGAATTAATCCTGGAAAATCAGAAAAAATGGGTTGTAGCTGTGTTATGGACACGGCCGTGTGTTGTACGTGAATACGTTTATGTAACGGGTTATATATATTTTTTAAATAAAATATTTTTATTTATGTATTTAGGATAAAAGCAAGGAAACAAATGATTATTGTGTTACAATATAACTTTATTAATTATAGGTCTGTGATACGAAAAGTACGACACAAATGGCATACAAGATACATCGAGATTTCTGGTAAACGTTAAATCAATACAGGTATTACCTAAGGTTGTTAGAGAAGTTTCAATATAAGACAAATTGAACTCGCTGAGCACGAAGTCGGGCAATGAGCGGTTTTGTGAGACATCAACATTAAAGTCTCCAACTATCATAACTGGTGTAGTAAGATCAGGCTCGTAATCGGGTATAATTTTAACGATGTTTTTGGAATATTTTAACAACGATCGTAACATAAAGAGTTTAATTTCTGCTAACGCTGTGCCCGGGTGGATATACACACACCCGAGTACGAATTTGAAGATGCCATTGGCCTTTACGTTTACTAGACATACATCACCAGCTTTTGCGTCTTTCATTTCCAAATAAATTTCCGAAATGTCAATGTTAACTCTATTACAATCAGTGAAGCTATTGATGTTGCGATATATGGC
>CABFOV010001868.1:66573-85136 GCA_902141375.1 Timema poppense | reverse complement strand
GGATGTAGAGGATAGATTCGAAACTACAACGTCAAACTGTATTTTTGATAATATTTTTTTATTCTAACACCTTATTATATTCACTGTCACTACTTTAAACTAATGTTTTATATAAAATCGATAGATTTTGACGACAGCTGACGTTTAAAACCTAAACGAACATCGTAGCTTCTCCGAGTCAAAAGTTATACTAATTGCAAATCTCGATACGCAGCAAAATGACCTCAAAATGGCGGCGCTTCCCCCTCCACTGCGCGTGATGCGTCACTGTTCTCGCGTATCGTAATGCATTCTTTGACCCTTTAGCTATCCAGTGTTATAATTTAATTTTGGATGTAGAGGATAGATTCGAAACTACAACGCCAAACTGTATCCCCCGATTTTGTTATCATTAGGTTTTTTGGATTGCCCCCGTATGGTAGCAAATTTAAAGACGTATTCACGTCAAAACTGTCTCATCATATTTGTAAAGAAAAAAATATAATTATTGGGGCGTTACAACTATTTTTTGAGTTGGGGAACAGGCAAGAGGTGGAACCAGAAGGTAACTTTGGGGGTGGTCGAGAAAATCGGGGTAGATATGCTGGAGGGAAGAGGATTTTCATGGTTGGTCACTAAATAGTATTTATAAGAAGGTGGACTGAATTAAAGCATCACCCGGCCACTCCAGTGTCCGAATGGTCAAAGTAGTCACTCGTGTTAGACTGGCCTGCTGAAGACCGGGAGATTGAGGTTCGAATCTTGGTCAGGTTTATTGAAGGTGGTTTTTCCTAAATGTTTATCCACTTTCCTTCCATGCAAATGCGGGTAGATTACCTCTAAAATGCTTCCTTCCTCATGCTTACCATATTAGAGTAATTAGTACATGAGCGTTTGACCCAAACAGGTAGTAAGACGTGGTAATAAAAAATAAATAAAACGTTGCTCTTTTTACTTTATATTTCTCAACAGATAAGCTTGTGCCGTAGATTTGTCTCTTAACCCCCTCCCCCCCCTCCAACAAATAACATTTGATTTGCCCCGGGTTTTTATTCTGACCAAATTGATGTTGGTATAAAACTTATGTTGCTTGTTTATTATATATATTTTGTTTTTTTATTTACTTGGTATACACTTGGTATTATGCCTTCTACTATAACATAAAAGGTGTCTCGTACTTTTATTTATAATCTCATTAATTTATTATTTGATTTATTTTTAATTATGTGCTCTAGTAGTGATCAAAAATAAATCAGGTTGCTATGCTATGTCTTAATGCTATACTCACAATAATTGTATTATTTACTTAGCGATCTGGTGGTCTGGGGGTACTTCTGTGCTGGGGGTCCAGGGCTCAATCCCCGGTCCGGGCATAGATTTATCAAAACCCTTCCTTCACCTCTGGCAAGAAGTGTATTAATCACAACTTGTGAATGTGGGGAATGCCAGGCCTCCACCGTGGATCGAATCCAACGTTAAACTGTAGGTCCTCCATTTCATCTCACAGTCACCCTACCATTACACATTAGCGTAAGTGCGTATAACCCGAACGGTTAGTAAGACGTGGTGCTAATAATAATATTATTTACTTCTGCTCTTTCCCCCTACCCGTTATAAACCCATGACATGCACATCCAATTTTCAAAACGTATCGTGACCGATCACTTACTTAAAATACAATATAATTGGTACACTAAATATTGTATTTACAATATAAATTATTCATTATTTTTCTGGGAAAGATGGGTTACTTTCCTGGGTAAGACTGTTTTTGTTCATATATAAATCTCGCGTGGTTAAACTCTAAAAACACGTATAAAACCCATCATCAATTAAATTTGACGTTTCTCTGAGACAAGTTTCTCATTGTAGCTAGAACAGCCAGCTACTATGAAGGAAGGGGGAGTAGTGGAAGGAGCCTTGAGGTTCTGATGATAAGCTGAAAAACAAAACCAGCAACTGAGTAGAGTCAGTCTTCAAGAGGAAAAGAACTAAAGATTATTTTCTTGGCTCTAGAGGGAATTGTTTGTGTTTCGTTTCTTATATTTCTTCGTATTTTATACAATTGAAGTTTATTTTTTTGCCGCGCTTTAGTACCCTTTCGGGCTATACGCATATATAAATTACGCTAATGAAATATAGACGATGAATGAAAGTAGAATTTCAGAGGAAATGTACCTACATTAGCGTTGAAAGAGAGTTGGAAACCGTGTATTAAAAACCATCCTCAAGACACCCGACAGGGATTATAACCCTGATATCCCAGTCACCGACAAATTAATCTAACTCTAGATTGACGCGTTACACCATGCGGGCCACTATGATACTGCTATTTAGAAAGTGGCTTTTATAGTAATCAGGGCCGAGGATTTAAATAATAAAATAATGATACTTTTTTTCAATGCGTTTATTACCTGTTTCGGTGGCCACATGGTCTAAGGCGTCCCGCTAGTGTTAGATTATACTGCCGATGAAAGAGAGATCGGAGTCCAATTCCTGGTCGGGTGTACTGAGAGTGTTTTTTACAAAGTGGTTTTCCACTATCCCTTCACGCAAATTCAGGTACACTTTATCGAAAATTCAATCTTTCTCATCCCTAACTTTTTAGCGCAATAAAGAACATAGGCCTATGCGTATAACCTGAACAGGTAGTAGGACGCGGTGTTAAAAATATGCATTTATTTTCCATCACTAAGCATTCCTTAGTGCTCGTTTGAGGTCTAGCGCTTCTTCATCCGTTTTATGTTTCTTAGAACGTATGTACGCGTTTCACTCTAACGCTTTTGATTGACACTTAAACATAATTATGTAAAGAGTTTACAAACTTGATTGTATGTGAAAGCTTAGAATAATGACTCTCTTTCTTCGACTAACTGTGGCTCACCTGTCAAGCAAAACTATATATATAAATATAGCACTATATTTGGTTCGTATTTAGTGTCATCCACAAACATTGTTCAAATATGGCAGCGTGACTCGGTGCAACAAACAGTATATTTTGTGTTCGCCCACTCCAATGCGCATGGTAACCGTGCATTAGTTAGTGCACAGCTGGCGGACATCTGCATCAGTTACGTCATTTTAAACGTAGGTTGATTTAGTTAAGCTTATATTTCTTAGGTTATTATTACTATTATTAAAAGACTGAATATAAAATTTATATGCACTACATTTTAACCTACAAATATATATCGCAAACGGAAATGGGAAAAATAAACCCACACACTAAAACAAAGCTTGGTTTTGCACAAATATCTAAAAAGTTAAACAGCTGGTCTAGTACAATAGAAAATAAGCGAAAGTGCCGAAACCATTGAATCTAAGCTCCTGCCAAGTACTTCTCATTGGAATCTCAGCACCGCCGAAACTACTAACACGAAGGGTGAAGATGAAACCGATTTAACCCCTCTTCCATTTTACAAGATTTTAAGTGATGAACTTGAAATGCACACTGCTCCGGCAAGATGGAATCCTTCTATAAGTAATACCGAAATACTGTAAAAAAAAAAAAAAGCCCGCCATAGAGACCAAAAAGTGATTTAATTTTTCCGTTCAGCTCTTAATGGTCGAAGATATTCCTTAAATTATATTACACTAGGGAACTAAGTAACGGAGAATATATTAGCCAATCATGGTTAGTGTATTATATTATTATTAGCACCGTGTTTTACTACCCGTTCGGGTTATACGCACTTACGCTAATGTGTAATGGTAGGGTGATTGTGAGATGAAATGGAGGACCTACAGTTTAAGGTGGAATCCGAACCACGGCGGAGGCCTGGCATTCCCCACATTCACAAGATGTCTTGTCAGAGGTGAAGGAAGGGTTTGGTAATCAGATAAAGCTTGGCCGCGACCGAGGATTGAACCCCGTCCGCCAGAACAGAAGTCTGACACCTTACCCCTAGACCACCAGGTCACCCGTTAGTGTATTATAAAGAAAAAGATTCGCTATTGTGTTTCTGCTGTAAGCTGTTTTCTAGTAATAAAATGTCACACACTGCTGCTGGCTATAATTTATGTGTTTACTTTAAAGAACACGAAAAATCTAAAAACCACTTGGAGTCCCATAAAAAATATATTTAATTATCTTACATACTTAAATTAGAGCATACAACTGATTCAGTGGGACGAAAATTATTACATATAGCAGTATGGTACTGGAGGAGCACAGTAGAACTTCTAGTTGCCAATGTTAAGTTCTTAGACCAACAATTTTTATTCTTTCGTGGAACATGATAAACTAAAATAGGGTGTAGGGGGACCGTGATGTAATCTCTCATAAAGGTAAATTATTGTGATGCCAGCTGGTGTGATGCAATCGTGATCGTGTTCAAACCCGCCTGGTCATTGTTTAGGTTTCGTCATCCTGCCCATTTTGTATCATTTGATTTTTTAAATGTGGAATGTGCCCTATTGGTTTTTTAATTGTTATGGGTGTGAGTGTGCCCCATTGGTTTGAATCCCTGGGAGGATGCTGGTGTGGTGTTTTATGAGAGCCCCATTGGTTCGAGAGTATCACATTCTACAAACGAGCACAAGCTAAATGAAATAATATACACGGTTACAGAAACATTGAGACAAGAGGAACATCTCTGTCCACCAAAGAGCATAACGATTCTCCTTTTAACATACCTCCATTAAAAATACATATATTTACTTATATCTCAGAACCTAATGGTTTTATAAAAATATATTTTATATTAAAGTTTTTTATTTTTAATAGTTCTACAACTTTGTAACTATAAGTTATCTCGCATCGCAAATAGCTGTCGAGATATGATCAAAATTGGAAATATCCGCTTTTGTAAGGTACCCTCTAAGTCATTTTCCCGTAAAAATGAGATGCGCCATTTTATTTCTAATGTTAAACAGTTTCTAGATACAAATTTTAATCAAAATTGATTTTTTGACCCTATACTAAACTAACATTAATTTTTAAGTTAGATATCTATTTCCAAAAAGTCCTCTGGGGCACCTTTATGAAAATTCTATATACTAAGTTATAGCCCGATCGGTAGAATGATTTCGATTCTAGAGATACAAACACAAACGGATAATACAGACTGGCAGACCGCAACGCAAACAATTATTTAAAAAAAATTGTTTCAGGGGGTCATGAAACATAAACATCCATCACAATCTATAATTTGATTTTTTACGATCATATTACTTCTCTCTCTGAGGGGTCGAGAGACAGTAAAACACTTTTATTACTTTATTTCATATATATGTCAACAGATGTTTAATTCAAAGAATATTTATTGTGCCACATTTTCTGACGAAATAACATAACACACTAATGTTTGTATTTCATATATGTTAGGAAAAAGGCAAATTCATTCAAAATTATTTAAAAATAAACATGATTACATTCTAGCTACTATTATTAAGACTTCACCTTAAAAGGGCACAAATTTTGTTTCATTGTATGGATTTGAACTGTAAGTACATTCACTAGACTCGCATAATAACTTGACCAAGGATAGCAATGAACTGACGAGCTTCTTACATCCTAATTATAGTGTATTCTCGCCTCCGCTCATTCTTGTGCCGTCTCTGCCGCATTTAGAGCTAGTGTAAATTCATGTTTGGGTGCGAAACGTGGCTTTTTACTTTACATGGCGGAAACAAATTTAGGATGTTTGAAACCAAGTTGCTTAGGAAGATACTTGGTCCAAAAAATGGATGGGAATACTGGGGATTAGAGAAGGCTACAAAATGATAAGTTACCTTACTTGTACTCCCCACAAGACATTGTTAGGATAGTAACGTCTCGTACAGGTTACGGTGGGCAGGACATGCAGCACGAATAGGAGAATCTAGAACTTTGTTCAGGGTATTGACCTGCAAACCCAATGGGAAGAGATATTAGGAAGACCTAGATGCATACGCAATTAATTAGAATGGACCAGAAAGAAATAGGGTTTAAAGAGGTGGACTGGATAGAACTAGCTCAAGATGGGGATAGGGTGTAACGAGGAGTATTGAATAGAACTAACTCAATGTAATGATATGGACTGGTTAGAACTAGCTCAAGATAGAGATAGGTGGCCTACTTTTGTAAGTGTGGCAATTAACTTTCGAGTGCTCAGTATCATAGAGTAAGTAAAAAAGCACTTCATGGCGTTAGCTCGCAATAGAGCAATACTGACCGAGCGGCCACCGTCAGTTAGCGAAGATAGTGTCAACTTCCGTGGTTGGAGGGTGTCATGTGGTAGCACATAGAACTATTTGGCCGTTAATTTCAGTTTTCTAGATTGGAGCTGCTACTTTTTCATTCAAGGAGCTCCTAATTTTTGTCCTTACGAGGCTGAGTTGACCCCGCTCCAGACCCACTGCTTCGTAGAAAATCTAAATTTGCTGAGGATCGAACCCGGGACCTGTGGATCTACACCCAGAAAAGCTGACCATGAAATCACAGAGGTGGTCTTTTGACTGTTGATCTAGTGTATGCTAGCAATATTAGGCAAACTTTACTTTACATCTAGATTACTATTCAAATTAAATTGTTTTGGGCGGGAAGCTTAGCAGATTGTCCACAGGTTCAAGGCCAGGGGACCTGTATTGAATTGCTTGCGGTGAGCCTACTTAAAAAATTAGCGTTTGTATAAAATGTTCATTCTCTTAAGTCGATCACCAAAAGTTTGCAATTAAGTCGGGTGTTGAACGGTTATGTGTAGATGTGGAATATTGTCCTAGATAAGTTAGTTTTATGTCGTTTTATTAACTCCATGTTTGACAAATTTGCATAAAATACCTAAACATTATATTAAAAACTGTGTACAACCTGAACAGGTAGTAAGACGTGGTGCTAAAAAAACTAAGATAAAATGATTCCTAAATAACGCATATAGTAATATATTAAACTTTGGGGACTATATGCAGTCGATCATGAGTTTCAAATGTCTTGGTGAGGGTGTCTGGTCTAAAATGGTACTAGACTATATAATGTTTTCTTTCGTTTTTAAAAGATTCTAATTGATTTAGTAAACACAATCAAATATTGTATTTGCTAAACACCTTTTAGAGAGAGCATTCTCGCCATAAACCCATTTATTATTGGTTTATTAGGTCGATAGTGGTTCTGTTTACAAAATAGATGATTTTTCCACATTATATTGCCATCCTGGATTGACCACCACCTCTTAACGTTATTTGAACAGAGCTAATGTTGAGAAAAATCTGCAAGATAGCGTTTATGTCGCTGAGGATAAGCTGAAAGTGGATGCAAACTTTCCGTTCCGTTGATAACCAAAAATATATCTTCGTCAGCGGTGGAGTGACTCTAAAGTCTTGGGATGAAGTTTTGGGAATGGGTAAGTAGGGTGAGGGAGGTGGTGGGTTAGCAGGTAGACAATCCTCTCTAGCTATTATGAATGAAAACTGTAAGCCAGGGACCAAATTAAACCGTCTGCTTATTTTTAAAGTTAACCTTAACTCGGTTTAAACATTAAGCTCATTGAGTTTATTTTAACGAGAATGGTGGTCAGAGCTCAAATTACAAATGGGTAAACAAAGGGTGCATCTTTTTAAATGGTTTCCCTTTGTCCCTCTACAAAAATGTGGGTACATTTCCTCTGTTTTAGATATTGCTCATCATTAACACACTAGTGTATTAATAAAAATAAAAATATTAATTACACTATGTGTTCTATATACAGATATGCCTAGTGGTGGGAAAAGCGGGGAAAGGGGGGCTGAGCGAATGTTGTATTTAAAGCATTACATGATGTCGAATATGAGTATTTGTTAATTACGGTTATAGCCTCATCTACATATAATTTAAATTGAAAAATGGCATCTGGACACGGGAAATTAACTTGGGACCTACAAACTATATTTTCATAGTTGTTTAAAAAAAAGCTAATTTTTTACGTCTGAATAAAGGGGAGAAAATACAGTAGAAAGATTTTTGATGAGAAACATACAAAAGCGCGATTGAAATTGTAGGCCTATATGTGTGTTAGGATTGTGGAGGGGTGTACCACCCCCTTCTCCTCTACTGGACAAGGGCAGGTGAACACGTACAATAAGGTAAAGAGGGCAAGAAAACAACAGGAAATGATTTAATTGCAGAAGAGCGTTAGGACCACATATTTGTTGATAGGCCTATACTTGGACCTATTCAATAATCTGTCGCCATGAACCCTTCTCAATCACCATCCACTACTATACCTTAATACTCAAAAGGAATGGTACGAGAGTCTTTTGTTTGATCAGCCAAAATTACTTTGAACTTGTCGATGTAAATTAAAGATTGCGAGTCTAATAAATAAATATTTATTTGAGAAAAGATTAACAATAATTATATATGTATATATGTGAATATATGTATACAAGTAACAACAGATAGTTAGAAGAGAATTACATAAAATAAAAGGAAAAAAAAGGGTTATGCCCATAACTATACTGAGGCGCTGTATCCATAGCAACCTTGTCCTAACAATTACATTTACAACGTAGCTATTACATAAACAAAAAAAGAGGTAAAGGGGTTATGCCCATAACTATACTGAGGCGCTGTAGCCATAGCAACCTTATCCTAACAATTACATTTACTACGTAGCTTACGGCCCCTTAACAGGCCTCAGCGGCAACCCGCAGTGCGCTTCAGCGCTAAACATTACATTTTACAAAGGAAAGTTACGTACGCTTCATAGTTACAAAACATTGGCGTATTACTTAAATGGCAACCCAAAAAGAAAGTAAAATACTTATATTATTCTTAACCCAAATTAATCCAGGCATTCGCCTTGTAAAGGTAAGTTAAAAAAATATACAAAAGGTCCCTCATAGTTTCAATCTCGGGACAACAAGCCGGAAGGGCAAAACCCTGGCAATATATTTAACAAATTATAAATAGCATTACGTCATATTAATCTACGTACTTAGCCATTCTTACAATATTACAGAAAATGACAGATGAAAGTCGAAAGGAAATTTAGAATGTACTGGCCAAAAAGAGAATTTAGACCTAACCTATAGTCTATTAAAATATTCTTTAACTATTTTCCAAACAGTAAATTTTGAGTAGTACGGCCGAAATTTGAATTTATACCTTTGGGAATAATCCCATCCCGTGATGTGTGTCCAAGACACGGACAAACCAAGAAGTGCTGCTTAAGGCAAACGACATCAGATTATAAGCAATTTTTCTCTGAGAGGAGGGGAACATAGGGGAAGCCAAAAGAACATAGTAGAACATTCACATGAAACAGCGGGATTGGTGGTAAAGAACAAATAGGTCATTGGAGAGACGTCTGGAACATCACGTGATCACCATCTGACCACTTCCCATGGGGCAACGCTAGAAATGCCACGCTCACCACGCCACACCTCCACAGTCTATCAGTTACGCCTTTTCACTCGGGGCGAGAACAATGTACGCGGGCCGGGATGTTTGTTGATGAGACTTCACACACAGAGACCGAGAAACGGGGCAGTTTTGGTGAGTCTTGTTATGTCCACTCTTCGTGGTTGTAGACTTGGTGTTATTTAACTCATATTTGCTTCTTGCTTGTAACGTTGATCTCAAGCAACGTTACAGGGGTAAAGGGAGATGGGGAATATTGATGTAAGCATTCTGTGCACAAATGCACATATTGTTAGTGTCCATCTGGACATGTATGTAACCTGAACCTAGCTAATACAGTAGTGGCTCTCAAATTATGTTACGTGATGCCATTGTAGGTTTTTGGTGCTATTTTTTTTAAACTTATTTTAGCACGGTGTGTCTTACTACCTTTTCAGGTTATACGCCTTTGTACTAAGTACTCCAACCTTATCACCTTAGGCGCATAACCCGAACGGCTAGTAAGACGCGGTGCTAAATATTATTACTTATCACCTTAACCTTATCAATTCTATTCATCCTTACCTTAAACGTTCCTTCCCCGTTGAGAGTGCAGATAAAAAGAAAAGCAAAATGTAAGTGACTGCCAGAGAAACATTTATTAAAGTTGGAAATCTTTATAGAGATCTTGGTAAAGAGAAATTCATTATTAATTAAAAACCATCACCTTTACTTGGTTGGCTGGCGAATTTTTGGCGAGTGAATATATATACATACACACGCTGGCAAATTCTTGACATGTATATGTATATATAGATATATTTACACACACACGCCAAAAATTTGCCAGCCCAGCGAGTAAAGGAAGTAAATATATTATATATATATATATAATTATATACACACACCTTTTACCCTGAAAGATAGCAAGCAGTCTTACTGACTAATTACACTATGGCCCTATCACATAAGCCACAACATAGTGCAACCAAGCAAGATGAGCTTGCTGCTACCTTTCAGGGTAAACTGTGGGAGCAATCAATGGCGATACTCGTCCATACTGGAGCTTCTGGGCTGCAGCACTTTGAAATCAATCAAATCATTTGGTCAAAAGAGCCAAATACCTTCCACCACTAGAAGAAACATACGGAGAGCGTATTCATTCTTTAACTACATCCTCGAAGATTCTTGAACGTGACCACAAGAAGGACTTCAAGACGATAAAAAATGATGTACCCATTTCACAAATATGTGATCATTCACACAAGTTGAACCTCATGGCCTGAGAACAACGCCCACTTTAACACACACACACAAAATACAAATCATAAAGTCTTCCATTAAAAAGTTATTACATTATTCAAACAAATATCATGTGTGGAAGTAAAAAAAAAAGTGAAAACATTATATCTGGTTTTATGGAGTTACCTAATCATATTAATGATATGTTACAAATTCTTAGGTGACCTGGCGGTCTAGGGGTAAGGTGTCAGACTTCTATGCTGGCGGCCGGGGTTCAATCCCCGGTCCCAGCACAGATTTATCTGATTACCAAACCCTTCCTTCACCTCTGACAAGACATCTTGTGAATGTGGGGAATGCCAGGCCACCACCGTGGTTCGGATTCCACGTTAAACTGTATGTCCTCCATTTCATCTCACAATCAATCTACCATTACACATTAGCGTAAGTGCGTATAACCCGAACGGGTAGTAAGACGCGGTGCTAATAATAATAATAATACAAATTCTTGTTTAAAAAAGGTGTCAATGTGAGGTAGGTTGACTGTACCACTTATATATATGACATTTAGCTAAAAGGTAGGAGGACATACACAAACATAGACAGATGGATCAAATAATTTTTTTTATCGAGATTAGGAAAAGCATTTATTTAGGTTTACTCTATTTCTTTTATGTGTTTATTAACATTTATTTCTCAGTTATAGTGTGCTTATTGTTGATTTTAAAGTTGATTTAGTTCCGCCTTAAATTATAGTTCCAGCTAGTTAAATACCCAAATCAATTTTATCTTATGAAACAAGAAGTTTTATTTGTCTAAATGATCTTTAACTATATAATTACTTTTTTTTTACTATCGCAGGGAGTGTTGGTGCAAGAGGTGGACCTGGGACAGCCCTGCCTGCTCTGTAATGACAACTGTAGTGGTTTCACGCCTCATGCCTGGAGGTAGGTCCATTACTTTTTAATATATTGCACACAATCGTTTGGACTTGAATTGTAACATATAGAGGAAGTTCGGGTATTACGGCACAGTCGGGTAATGTGAAATACTTGTTTATCTAGTCTGTAAGGTGTTGCTGCCTAGCGAAAAGATAGAGAAAATAGCTACTTCTACACACTTCCGTAATAATCTCCATTCAGTCTCCTTGTGATGTGGTACGAGTAGTTTGTTTACAAATTAAAATCAGAATTTGAAGTCGCCAAAACTTTTGCAGGTAAGTGTTTTTCAATTTGTATTAACTTACAGAAATGTAATAAAATACGGGTTCTTTCTTTAATACCAAATCTTGTATTTAAACCATACTTCTGATGCTGTGAACTTAAAAGTAGGGTTGATTAAGCTTTCATTTCCAAGATGGCTTACCGGTCAATATGAAATGGTAGTATAAAGCCCGCCAAGAAATCTAGGTATTTCAGATCGGCCGGAAAAGATTTTTCGTTCTTAAAAAACTAAACTGAAAATTAAAAATAATTAATTTGTGAATAATAAATATTAAATATAAAAATAATTATGAAAATGAAGCATATTTATTTGATGCAATTTATTTTTTAGGTATGTCAAAAATAAACCTTCTAGTGAAAGAGAAAATTTTTGGATTCTGCCCAAATGCCACTTGCAATAACAGCTGCTCGTTACAGTAAAATAGGTCATTTGAAGGTATTCAAAGAATTTGCAGTACCAAGAACAACACTTTTTGGTCTGGTGAATGAAAAGGAGCAAAACACACTAGATGCAGCATATAAAAGCCTGGGACTTAAACCAGTTTTCTCAGTAGATATGGAGAAAGAACTAGTGAAATACTTCCGTTGCTGCACGTCACCAATTTTAGAGTCCAAGCTTACATTTTTATGAAGTGGTTTAAACAATTCATCATAATCACAAAACCTACTGAAGAATCGCCCGTTCTGTTAGTCCTTGATGGGAATTTAACCCATAATCTTAACCTTGATATTATTGAAATTGCCAGAGAAAATCATATCAGCATCATCTGCATACCCCCACACACTTCACACAAAATTCAGCCGCTCATTCAAACATTCATGGAGCCTTTAAAAACTTACTACTGTGAGGAAGTTCGCGTGTGGCTAGCAGCGAGGTGATAGCAGTTAATGGCCTTAAACAAACTGGTATTTACCCGGTAAATAGGCATGTTTTCACTGATGATGATTTAATTGCTTCTTCACTAACTAGCACAAATTCCATTGAAAAGAAAAACATTTCATTTGCAGATAAGACTGTCGCAAACCAGGAAAATGCACCTTCAAATGGACTTAGATCTAATAAACATTTAAAAGATGCTAACTTAATCCAGTGCCCCGAACCAGTACCCTATTCATCTAAAGCTCATGATGATAAAATTGTGCTTCACATGTTTGATTCAAATAAAGGTTAGAACAATATGACTGATGTTGCAACTATATCTAGTAGCTACCCACAAACTAGTTTACAAAGACTAGTATTTGAATAAGTGGCTTGTGCTTCTAATATTCCCGATTTTATCACGGCTGGAGATGGAACTTACGAAACAAACTAAAACAGCAAAAGAGGCGAAAGAGATGCTGGACGTGTGATAAGGAAGATTAATCAGACTAATCCTGTGTCAAGAGAAAAAATCAAGTTGGCAACAAATGATATCAAACATAAAAAAAATGCTTCAAGAATAGTCAAACAGTGAAAATAAATCTTTTCATTCAGACTAGTTTTCAGAACTCGACTTTGTACCTAACACAACCGCAAACGCTAATGACGCTGAGAGCATTTTTGTTAACATAAAATTGTTCGAAGATAAAAGAAGAAAATCTTTGGTGCAGTGTTTATCCTGTTCAATATGGGCTCACAATGACTGTGCTGGGGCCGAAAAAATTGCTTACATTTGTGACTTTTACAAGTAATGACGCGCAATATTTGATGGAATTTGCATTTTTGATGTTTTTTCATCTTTTAACTCAATAGGTTTTGTTCATTTACTTGTGTTTATAATATTTTTTTTTCTAAATTATCATTGTATTTCATACTACCCGCCTATATCATATTATATTTACGTTTGATTAAACAGGTATTAGCAGAGCAATGATAAACAAAAATGGTATTCCTTAACACGTAAACTTCCTCTATGTATTTAGAGACATATTAATCATGTTTGTTGAAAATAACAAGACCGTGCTTAAATTATACTGTGGATCATAAATGTGGTGGACTTATCGAATCGCTCTTTAGAAATGTAACTACTCATTGCATCAAGGAAGATCTAGAAACCTACAGTAAAATAAACTCGCATAGTTTCAGAAATGTTCCTTAATTGTTTCAAGTCATTTGCCGGAATTAAGTATTTACATATCATCAAACCTTTATTTCACAAAGAGGGGTGCGAAGGGGAAAGTTTCTTCAAAACGTTGTGAGGAATAGCAATTGACTATGGCCATTTGAACAATCCTTACTAGTTGGTACTACTTCTTCTGCATGCCTTGTCTGGAGTAAGCTGTTCAACACATTACATCGAGATTAATTCTTTCGTAGAATAACTATCCATAAAAAAAAAGAATACAAGTATCTTCACAGCCTCACTGTTCAAGGATGAGCATATTCGAATAAGACGAGAAAAATCGTACTGCAAAAGGATGCACGTTCTTGGTTGAGTCATATCACACGGAAGCGCTTCCGTAAATAATTATCAGACAGTTTTCGGTACTAAGTTTTACGACATTGATTTCAATGCTCTGATGAAAATGAAAGCATTTTGCCAAGCCTGGCATCATAGTGATGAATCGTACGCTCTAGAAGATGGTAAGATTCAGTGCTAAAGGGTCATGCTGATAGATGTATGTATCAATTATCTAGTTGACCAGCAGAATCGAAAGGTACTCTTTAAACTACAAAGATGAATTCGATAAATATCAAGGATGAAATTATTTTACGTATGCCCTAAGACAGACCAATTTAAACAAGTTGATAATTTACGTAACATCAAACGTAACGTTCTTACTAAGCGCTATGCGAAGAACTGATCTGTTGATCCGTTCAAGTTACGAAAAGTGGTAGATTCAGAAAAAGTTTATGCTCGAAACCTTTAAGGTAAAACCTTTATTTAGAGGGCGTATACGCTCAAGATCTAGAGAAAACGTTGCATCCGGACATTTAACTTGTGGAGAAAGTAATTAACTAGATAACCCGAAGATAAGGTTTACGAAAATTATTTAGGGTCTAACTTGTTTAACAATTCGTGGTTTGATGCTTCTTATGTAGTTAATGTTTTTTGAATGGATAGACAAAATCTCTATTTTCATTAATTACTCTCTTTTAGCGAGAAACACGATGGATGGTGTGAGACTGATTTTAAAACGAACAAGTAATATAGAAAAATATAAAGCATAGACCATGATGACATCACAAGGTTTTCAAAAATGTTCGTGCACTCAATTATAATGTGTGAGTTATTGTCGACTTCAGGAGTTAATAGCTTAAACAATATATATAACAAGGTGCCACAAGGCTTAGTTCGTGTATGTGGAGAGCTAAGGTTTAGAACCAGCACATGATAAATTATAAATCAGAAGTATGATGATAAAATATAATGTCTATAAATACCAATGGGTTTAGAAAGAATATACGTAGGGGCCGTTTGAATGAGGGGACAGTACACGGAAACGATCCCCACACCGTTCCAAAACGTTCCTGTCTAGACAATACCCCTTTCACCTCTACTAACAGGTCTTTGAGTAAATTCACACGCTATACCTACATATACATATCTATCAAGCAAGCTCATTCTGATAAACGTTACAAACCTTTCTATTCAAGGGTTAATTTGTTCTGTTCCTACTATTTCTAAAAAAAATTAGAAAATTTAAGCTCATTGACTGAAACTGCGTGTCGTAAATAACAAAAAAAACAAAAACGACTTTACAATAAATTTGACTAGGTAATAGACAGACAGCGTTAGCAAATCTGACTCTTGTTAAGTCTTGCTCCACAAGATGGATAGTGTATATTATTTTACTTTACATGTAGATTCGCATACGCTCTCCAGGAAAATAGTAGCATACATTAAAATCAACCCAACCCGCTTTAGTGGCCGCATGGTCTAAAAGGCGTCACTCTCGCAGTAGACTAGACTGCCGATGACGGGGAGGATGAGGTTAGAATCCTCGTGGGGTGTACTGAGTTTGGTTTTTCCTATATGGTTTTTCACTCCCTTAATCCTCTAAATTCAACCCCTTTCAACCTAAAACATCATGCTTATAAACTGAACGTGCTGTAAGACGCGGTGCTAAAAAAACCTTCTATGGATTAAGATAGAAAAGTTCTATTAGAGACTTATTTTGAGCTGATATATTTATGTCAGTATTGTTTGTAGCGTTCGTGTGTGTGTGTGAATTTATAATTTGATCTTTCGATTTTAGCCGCTTTGACAAAATGTAGATAAATACGACGTGTCTTTCAATTAAGTAACAATGAAACTGAGGACGAGTTTAATTCAAATGGGTAATAAGATGTGGTTCACAAAACAAACTACTGTATCTGGAAAAAATAAATAATTAAGCTAGCTGATGGCTTGAAACCAGTTGTTTTAAAACAATTAAATACAAATTTCGTTAATTTTGAATTCGATAGATCTTGTCCGTATTAAACCTTTATTTACCCAGTATAATATTTTGTTTATTTTTATTTAACGGATGATCTGGTGGTCTAGGGTTAAGGTGTCTGATCTCTGTGCTGGGGGTGCGGGGCTCAATCCTCGGCCCTGACACAGATTTGTCTGATTGCCAAACCCTTCCTTCACCTCTGACAATACGTGTATTAATCACAACTTTTGAATGTGGGGAATGCAAGGCCTCCACCGTGGTTCGGGTTCCACGTTAAACTAAGACGCGGTGATGATGATAATAATAATACTAATTTATTTAACGCTTTTTCAGCATTACTTTAGTTGTGAAACTGTACTTTAACTAGAGCAGAGCCCGCACCGGTGTTTGCATGATCTAAGGCGTAATGCTCGAATACGACTGGATCATAGGCGAGTGTGTGGATGAGGTTTGAAACTCGGACTGTTGTACTGAGGGCTTATTTTCTCATTCCACCTCCTCATTATTACGGGTTCATTTCTTTGTTATCCTCCAAACCCCTATCTCGTGGAGTGATGCATTGATAACCTTGATGTTATATATACTAATAAAATTAATAGAACAGTGCCCCTAACGGGAACACTACAGTCTTACCTTTTTCTATCCAAATGAGCTGGGTTAGGAGATGTCTTATTAGTAATATCTAAGATATTTAGTAAATACAAATACATAACTTGTTATTAAGCAAGATCTTTTACTAAACTATAAATTTTTTTTTTGTTTGTTAGATCGAGCTAAGGGTAAACATAGAGGATGAAGGTAGACTGAGTGCACGTCACGTTTTGAACGTGTTTGCTTTTTTGGAAGAAAGCCTAAATCTATATTTATCCTAGGGCCAGCTTCCTTTATATTAATAGCTACGGAGGATTTTATATATCGTGTTCGCTGTAGCTTGGCCTTGTTTTAATTTGTTGTTCATTTCAATGGTTTTTACTATAGTTTTTCCCTTTAATGTCTAGCCATTATATTTTTGTATACGTTCCTAAAACAATTTAATCTAATTAATAGGGAGCAGGGGAAAGAAAAGCTATGATAAAGATAAGGTAACTGTGCTCCTGGGGTTGTGACTTGAACAACCACTTTTTTCTAGCGCCGCGTATTACTACCCATTCGGGTTATACGTCTATATACTAATTACGATAATGTGTTGGGGATGAGAAAGGTTGAATTTAAAGGAAGTGTATCCACATTTGCGTAAAGGGAGAGGGGAAACTACCCTCAGTACACCCAGCTGGGATCGAACCCTGATCTCCCCGTCTTTGGCAGTTTAGTCTATTGCGAGAGTAGCGCCTCAGACCATACAGCCACCGAAGCCGGGAACTCATACCTGTTTCGACTATAGGAAGCTAACAAAGACCTAATAATAATAATAATAATAATCGACTTTAATGGCGAAGTTAAGGCTACTGCCTTTTCTTACACTTAACCAATACAATTAAACCGAAATTTAACAAAATAATATATATAAAAACACACAAAAGTATTTTAAAAAAAACTAGACCTAAAATACACAAGGATTACGTACCACGCTCGCGCGCGCGCACACACACACACACACACACACACGCACGCACACGCACAAAGGTGCGATTACGTCTCACCCCTCTCAATCTCACGAATGAGCTTCCACACGCAGCTTATCTGTGACTTTTCTCTTGAAACCATTAAATTCTAATTTCTTTACATCGTTGGTCAGGGTATTCCATGAACGAGAAGCTGAAACCGTGAAAGAATTTGAGTAATGATTGGAATTATGAAGAGGAATGAATAAAATTGAGTTTTCTTGTGATCGAGTGTTGAAATTATTATTAGGGTTGAGTGAGCGAATACGTGAAGAAAGGTATTGTGGGTAGTTGGAAGTCAATAGTTTCTTTATGATTGTCATCGAGTGTAGAGTTCGTCTTTCTTTAAGTCTTAGCCAAGTTAACTTCTTATAGTATGGGGAAATATGATCACGTGACCGGAGGTCGAATATAAATCTAACACATGTGTTCTGGAGTCTTTGTAGTCTTTCCGCAAGGTCAGCTGTCAGGTCATTATAAACTACATCACAATAGTCTAAAAGAGGGAGGATAAGGGATTGGATAAAAGTGGATTAAATAATATTGGTTTACATTTTTTCAGGCGCTTAAGTGAGTGTAAGGCAAAGAACACTTTTTTACATATTTGTTTCACATGATTATTCCATGTTAGGTTTTCATTTATATGTAAACCAAGGTTATTAACAACCGGCACAAATGGAATTGGGCTGTTATTTAAATTTATTTGTTGTACAGATGTGAAGCTCAATGTGGATAGTAATTTTTTTGACCCTATAACAATAGATTGAGATTTTTTAGGATTTACATTAAGACCATTTTGTAGGGACCAATTATGTGTTGCACTTAAGTCAGCATTTATATTATCCACGGCACTATCGATAT